>JAOXYB010034684.1:0-14035 GCA_028565635.1 Phoronis ovalis | reverse complement strand
GTACAGGTTATGTATAATATTGACCCACATTACTTCCAACATGGCCGACTGGTGGCCATGTTTGTTCCTGAGAAGGCATGTCTACTTGGACGATTCAAAGGTGGTTCTAAGAAGGCCCTAGATTGGTAGCCCAAATGGGTCACTTTTTCACAAATTAATCCCAGAAATGTTTATAGAGATTGGTCCACTTTTCAACAAACCCTAAAAATGCGTCGTTTTTTCACGATTTTATTTAAAGGTAGCACTTCCAGGAAAAACCTAAAAAATTGGTCCTTTTTTGTGACAGAAAACACTAAAAATAGGTCAATTTTTGAGACCAAAATCCTTAAAAATGCATTGATATTTTGAGTTTGGGCTGCACATCCCCATCTAAAGTATGGTCAATACTCCCCGGGGGTAACGCATCAGACCACAGTCATTTTGAATATGAGTACCCCACAATGGTAAACCAGATTATAATGCATGATGTATTCTATTCTTTTCTAATGTAAAAAAACAATAATGCTGAAAAAATATAATCCTACACATTGGATGGGCATTAGACATGACAGATGTCTTGTTTACATCTATATTCATATCCTTTATGGGACCTATTATCATGTGTATTCAAGATGATGAAAACAGATTGGGACAACAATGTTTTTGGGTGTCTTTCTTTAAACGAACAGACATCTGAAAACTATATCCTGTTGCATTTTAAGGACGATCATTAACTAATTTGGCTGTTAATTTGTAACAAAAAATCTTGCAATGTTGATGAGAAAAAAATTATGCATTTTCTTTTTATTGCATTGAATCCACCGTTTTCCTTTCTTGCATCATAAGTACTTTCCCAGAAATAAATTAATACTGTGAACCACCATATATTACATCCTCATAAAGTTAGTCTATTGATTGGGTTAAGACAGGGCAATAGTTGCACACTAATGATTTATTCATTAGTAGTTTCACATTTCTGTCTATAAATTTAATTTATAAAATATAAGAATGAAATAATTACTTGAGAGAAATCAGAACAGAAACTAAAAATGCACTAACAATACTGAGAGTTCTGTCAGAAAGGAATTGTCATAAATATATAAGGTGCTGTACTCATACATTAATTTAAATCACAGTTTAGTTTCCATGTGCCAGCGTAAAATTTATTAATAACAATAATAATTTGAATTTTTTCAATAAAAATTGCAGCATGCTAGTATAATAAATCATTGCTACATATATTCTAGTTTGTATCTATAACCGTCATCGATGATTATAAATCATCAAAATATACAGTTAATAATTCAAAGAATTATTTGTATTTTTTTTACTTAAATTTTTTGTTCTTTTTGTTAATTATTGTTATATTTTATGATTTGTATGGTCTGAATATTAACAAAATACATTAAAATATAATTCCAGTACTATTTAAAAATATTAGCTATAATACCAGATTGTTGAACTGTCCAGTTCATATAATATGCAGGAATGTAGTATTTTCTATTTAATTTCTATTAATTTGGCGTCGGCATCAATCACATAAATTGCATACATATTTCCAACTATAATAAAAGTTTTCCTAATCATCCCAAATCTCTGTGGACTTGTCATAATTTAATTTGTCGCATTCCTATTCTTTTAACATTTATGTTAACTTAAACATTTGCTAGTGCTCGCTGATGGGTAATTAGTGGTACATCATAAGACTGTAGTGCAATTGCACCTTTTGTGCTTCTATTACAACGCAACATTTCTCTAAAATTATCACGAAATTTCTTGGCCATTAGGCACAAAACAACAAAATTCGACGGGTAGCTTAACATTAACAGTAAATTACCAAAGCTGTGTATATACGTTTCCACTTCATCGCCATAGATTTCCTTACCTATGGCTCGTAATATTCCATGTACTGTAGTAATAGCAGTTATGAGTTCAACCATTAAAGTTATACTGATGATGACTACTAATACAGTAGTTGTTCTGTCATATGTACAGGTAAGGAGATTTTCATCACTATGCACTAAGTTACAATGTTGCCTCTGTGCCCGACGAAGAGTTTTAAGAATTAGAATAGTAAAAACATACAAACAAATGCAAGGAATGATTTTGAGAAGACATAGGCGAATTGTCAAATATATCAACTGATACAAATTTTGGGTTGCTTCTTCAACAAAAAAAGAATTGTGTTGAATACATCCAATTACGGTTTTCTGTGGCTGTAACTTAGAGTCAAGTTCAATGGCAGTGAAATATTTTTCAAAAATCCTTGGTGCTTGTGAGACAATTCCAAAGATATATATGGCACAAATTATTCCAATTGTGGCTTTCAGAGAACACAATTTTTGCCATTTAGGTCCACAGCAAACTTTCACGAAGCGATGCACTGATAAAAACACTGTCAGCCATACTGATGTTGAATGAAACATTGAGGCAATATGTATTAGAATTGTATCTGGATAGCACCATTCCATAGGTACATATTCCTTATAATTTTCAGCCGTGTACAAATAAACGAACAATGGCAATGGAGTTAGACAAGTTAATGCATCAGAAATTGCCATCCCTATAAGAATAATATTTGTTGGTGAACGCATTTTCAGTAACACTGAACACATCAAAATGTTTGAAACTATTGTTATCAAGGTTAAACATGGTATTACGTATCCATATATGTATTTTTCAATATCAGGTAATCCTCCATAATATACTGTAGAATTTTCCATGTTTCTACTGAAATGATATTCAAAAGTTTTGTTCCCTGAATGTACATCTAGCTCATCTGTGTGTGTGCAGTTAAAACCATGGCTTGATAGATATTGCTGTGTTTCCATGATAAGGCTATGCTTGATTAATCACCTACAATAATATTTATACTTCTTTACTATTTTCTTGAGAGCTGTACATGAACCTTTTTTGCTTTAAATTAATACCAAATTTCTGTAATTTAAAATTTATGAAACAGAAATTTAAGAACCCATTTTTTTTTAAAGCATTCTAATGAAATTTAGTTTTAAAAAATATCACCTTTTTTCTATGAACAGTTGATTTTTTTACCTATTTACCCCTTTTTTAAGGTAGACTCTTGTAAAATGCCACACCTGTGTTTATCAACTTACATGATAATTAAATGCAATATATCCTAGTCTTATACTACATACAATAAAAAGTCTTCAGGAATCCCCAGTATCCTATTTGAGCAAATTCTAGAAGTCTGACATTTGTAGGATTTCTGTTTTTTTTTTCTATACACAAATCTTACCTCTTCCTTGAGATGCAAGCTTTTTATACAAAATGTACTTTGTGTATGCTGGTATATTATATCATAATTCTCATTGGATATAATGATCAGGTGTTTTCCATAATTACCATCTGAATTATCTGTCCTGTTTATTATTTTTTTACGCCCATGCAGTACTTTCTAAGAAATACATTCCTAAAGTTGTGTTGTTAAGAATGACATACTATCAATCCCATGATACTATTGATACATGTTGTTGAGCCAACTGTAATAGGGGAATACAATTTAAATGTATATAGGCCAAACAAAAAAGTGCATCAAAATAATAAAAGGAATGAGTACAATATTTGTCTAAAACACAGGTTTAAATGCTTTCTAGTAGTCTGTTTCACTTTTTCCACGAAACATCTGTCAAATTGATCTTCCACAATGACAAATTTAAAAATGTTCAATAATCTCCTCCGTATAATTTATGCAAGAGAAGTAGCAAATTCTGCATCTCATTCAGAAATATAATAAATTCTCTAACGTTAAGCACATATTATATAGTTTTTACGTGATTTTTTCAGGTTTTGAACAGAAATGAAATTTTTTATCAGTTATTTACCATCTTCCTTGTGCTCAATTGAAAACACCTGAACATATGTCGGAAGTTCTGGAAATGCTCTCACAATCATTCTTGAATTGCTCTAGTAAACATGTAGCTGTGGTGCTGTATTAAATTACTTATTTATTTCATAAGTGTTTATTATATTTTATATCATTCACTGAGACTTTTTTACCCTGCATGCAGGCACACTAGCATTTGCTTTTATATATTTTGTTATTTTAGCCCAACTTGCTATACTGTACCTTTATTGTACCAGTCCAGCTGTAGTGACAAACAACCAACTCCCAAGTACAATAGTGGTTGATTATAGTTCTAAGTATATTTTCTATTTACACTAAATATTACTAAACTGATGCTGCATTTAGGAACAGTTAAGTTATCATTTATAGCCAGTCATTTTTTCCGCCCTGGAATATAGTGATAACATTTCTACTAATAAATGTATTTAATGAGTTTCAGTAATATCCTCACTGAACAATAAAACAATTTAAACTTTAACCATATATACATACATACATACATATATACATTCACACACAGACCCAGACATGCACAGACACATATATACATAGAGGAAATTTGGATAAAAATTAATTTTCAACTCGTATAAGCCTGATTTTTTGGGTTAAGATTAGGCTAGCAGAAACTGTGGGCATGCAATGCTTGGCATTTATGATGCTATGGGTAAGCACAGTTCATCATCTTTCGGCTTTTAGGAGACGGATAAATAAGGTAGTCAGTCCTGGTTCCATTTGGCTAATCAAGGTTCATGATTCTAAAATGAAAGCATTTTCTAGATGATGTTTGATTGGGGCAGCTCATGAGAGTGAGGTACGTGTTTCTCAGTGTCAAAAGATGGCTTTATATTAGTGAATTATTTTAATAGTAAACCTTGGCATGATACGATTTAAATATATGACTCTCTCTCTCAATAGTACTCGACTACCTTTAAATACTGTAACGCGATTGATCTTGAAAAAAAAAATTAGCATATGTGCACCAGTGTTCATATATACAGACAAAAGACATTTCACAAGTCTTGCGTGCTCAACATATCGGTATTCAAAAGTTAGTTTTCAATTTGATACTGAATTATTTCTACGACTTATCACACAATATATGGTTACTTATCATACTCTTTGTTGTATTATCTGGCATACACTTTCGGCACACACTTTCATCTCAGAATTTTATTATTACTTCTCAAGTTAATTGAAACAGTAGAAGAACATATAACCTTTTGTGCATGTCTTACCTTTTCAAGGTAACTAGGAGGTAAGATAGCTATTCAAGTTTTGCTTAAGCCTTGTTATTTCCTGTAATTTAGATATGTCAGCTAGTACATAGTTTAGTCAAATACTATTGACCAACTTAGTTCAACTCTTTAATGTTGTCGCAAAACCCAGGGGGGCACTTACATATATGATGAACATGGGTAATGCCGTCCAAATGGGTCACTTTTTCACCAATAAATCCCCAAAAATGGGTTGACTTTTCACTGACAGTCCCTAAAAATGAATTCGCTTTTCACCAAAATCCTTAAAAATAGGTTATTATTTTATGATTTCATTTAAGAGTACTGTTTCCAGGAGATTTTCCGAGAGAAAACTTAAAAATTGTTTTTTTTTTGTGCCAGAAAACCCTAAAAATAAGACAATTTTTTAGTCCAAAATCCTTAAAAATGGGTGGACATTTCAAGTTTGGCTGCATACTCCCGTCTAAAAATATGGTCAATGCCCCCGGAGTAAAACTAGGCAACATCTTTCTAGTCACTGGATAATTATAATGACTTGACCATGCATATATAGAAAAAGGTCTGACTTACTATTAATGAGAATTTTTGATTAGTTTGCTGTTAATTATTGTTCAAAACTGAGCCTAAACTAAGTTCTGTGTAAAATTCTTAACCACATCAATTTTTGAAATATGTTAAAGTAAAAACAACAAACCCTGAATTCTCATATGGTTGGCAACCTCAATTTTTTTATCCCTGGCCCAAGCTGTTACTACTATGAACTACATCTGGTTGTAAAATATAATGAATAATTAGCTTGATTAATCAATCATTTATCACCATATAACCACAATTAAAATAAGAGGTTAAAACCATCAGCATTTAATTACATTACCTTATAATTGTAATGATTTACCTATTATTACAACTGTATGTGCTAACAGATTTGATGCTTGACTCACTTTCAGCCATGTTGAAGCACCCTGGTCTTTAAATGTCACTTGTCAGAGATGATAATAATAAAGATCTATATAACATCACATTTATTAATTCGTATGTAATTATGATTGGAAATTATTTTTTATTACACTAGAAATATGTTGAAGGTAGAGATAAAAAATTCAGACGGATATTAAAATGTTAAAATAAAGTACAGTATGCAGGCCTATGCTGGTTTTGGTATTTTCTGATAGCCCTTATTTAAGTGATTTGTTTGATGCATTTGTTTTAATTTAGTGACCCGCTATAATATTGAGATTAACAAGCAGTTTCGAGTCCATTATATGGAGATATAACAGGTCAAGACAGATTTAAAAGTTATTGTTTCACCCATTATAACTTTTTTATTTGGTCAAAACTGTTATACCTCCATAATGGGCAAGAAACTGCCTATTAATCTTTCTTTGGACTATAAATCTCATCAGTATTGCGGTAAGACAATGATTTGGCTTCATGATGTCTTCATCAAGTGGGAGGACAGGGAACCAGTCTAGGTTAAGGGACATGAGCTGGATCAGTAAATGTACTTATAATGCTGTGAACTGGAAGTGATTGATCCCGGGTGATTGGCATACCACGAGACGATATATAAATGTATGGGATAATGTTAACTAGACGTGACGAGATATATAAATGCAAGGGACACTGTTTGGGAGACGAGACGGATTATATAAATGACCGGGGGACACATGGGTCAAAGGCTAGGTCCACATGTGGGACCAAAAAATCGCATTGAAAAGAGGTATTTTTTAACAACAACTGCGTGTAACATGCATTGCGTATTAAGTGAAATATTGCAAAAAGGGTAATATTTTTAGAATGTTAAGATCTGCCATAGCATATGTTTTTCACTATCAGACACTGGTGTACAAAAAGTGTACATGATAAACATAGATGAAAAAGGATATAAGGAATCTTCCTCGTGAAAAATGCATGTGGTCCGACTCAAGTCAATGATTGGTACGCATGGGTGTGAACAAAATCGCATAAAAAGGATGATTTTTAAGAACAAAGCATGTTAATGCGCATTATGCATTTAGGTTTACATTTTTCGATAAAATATACGAAAGGATACCTCATTTGATTTACTGCATGTGTTTAGGGTACTGAAATCGATCAAAACTGCCCTTGAAAATTGCCAACCTCTTGTGCAAACTTCGTCTTGAAGTTCGAGTGAATTTCCCATAATTCTGTTTCCCGGGCATTTTCCAAAAAAATTCTCAACGCATTTAGGGTATCCAAAATTTCTTCCAGTCAGTGAACGGTCAATATAAATAGTCTTATTAATATAATCGTACCTATGGCGAAATAAAATAATGGTGGTATATTAACTTGTTGCTTATGGATATTACAGTTATTTGATATATAATTGTTAGAAAACAGTTGATGGTTAATGATCTAATTTCGATTGTTCAAATGTGTTATGAAGGCAAACACCATATGTGCTGTTAATAGATAAAAATAAATAATAAAAATAAAGCGCTTTTATTTTTAATATATAGATTCTAGTTTGCTATAATGGACAGTGTAGAAATTCAATTTGTGCACAAATTCAATTTATGTACAATTTTTTCTATAATGCTGGACAAAGCCTAAGTTAAATAATTTAAAAGTAATACCTATAATCTGGAAAAATATGCAAGTATATAAAATGATAATTATAAAAACTGAAAAATACTGGTACTGTTGTTACATAGAAACTATCATGCTTGGTTATTTTAATTATAACTCTACCATGCAACACTTTCTAGGACACAAGGAAATGTTATTTTAAGTGTATATAACTGGTATTATTAAAAAAACTGAATGTTTAGCTTTAGTTTGCTTTTATCTGAATTATTTGTTTCATTTGGTAATGTTTGTTATAATTCAAACAAGGATGCTAAATGACTGAAGATTTAAGATTGAATACATATCGCTTAGTGCGGTAGAACACTGATAAAAAATGTTTTCATTTCTTGTAGGAAAATAGTATGTTGATAAATTTTAAAGCTCTCAAGAATAGCTTTTAAGCTCATAAGAAATATTAAATAAACGAGTAAGTTGCATTAATGATAATTCTTGAATATTCACTTGAGATTTTTGTGTTCGAATACGTAATCCATAATCTCTATTACATAGGGTATTCATAGGGGATATAAGAAGATTCAGTAATTCAGTATGATTTTTTCCTGTGAAATGAGCACAAGTAATTAATGAGATTAATTTTAATTACTTTGTAAAGTGTGTAACCTAAGTACACGAGACCCCTCCTTGTATCCTCACTAAGGTATTAATTGTTTGTTTGTTTCTGTTTCCGTAATGAAAAATTGTTGACAGAACTTTTATCTCTTCATTTGGGAATTAACAATTTGATAAATAATTTTATCCTGAGAATTACATTTATCATTTCCGACTTGAATATTAAATGTTTCCTAATATGGTGACAGCTCAATGCTTGTTTTTTAATATAACTTGTTCTGCAAAAGCATTCAAACTCAGGCTTAAAAACCAGATCCTCTCAACTATTTTTCCCTGCCAAAAAACCGGGTTGCTAAACATTTTTTTGCTAAAAAACCTGATTGCTAGTTTTATGTGTATAGGAAAACCTGGTATATTTTAGTCAAAAAACGAGATCAACTCACAGCTTATTCATTCAAAAAACCGGATCCACTCTGCTAATTCGGTAAAAAAAATCTGATCCACTTTGCTAATTCGATCAAAAACTGGATTCTCTCTACTAATTTGATCAAAAACTCAGATCCTCTCTGCAAATTTGGTATTAAAAAAACCCGGATCCACTACAGCAGCACATCCCTGTATTATAGACGGAACCCTGAGTATCATCCCCCTCGTGCCAACATCCACTGATTGTATGCGATAATCTGTGGATATTGTGCATCTTTGTGTTCTAGGTGTACCTAAAAAGCTAAGATTATAGAAATTAAATGTGGAATGTTATAATATCAAATTTGTAGTTTAAATAAATATTCTTTACTTTGATTAATGTGAAGTTGGATTAAGGGTTTAGGAACTTGTATTCTTGAAAATATCATAAAGCTGTTAATTTGTGTCCTTTTTATAACAGTTAATTATTTACCTGGCTTGCAATATTTATCTTGCAATTTAACAAAAAAGTATGGTCACAATTTTGTTTTTAAAAGCCATGTGATCTCTATAGAACTTTAGAGAGCTGCACAACTCCACTAAAGGAATTACTATAGCTGAAAAAAATTACTTTCATTTTATTTTCAGATCCCTGGCAGCTTCAGCTCCTATTTGGCAATTTGAAGGTTTGACACCATGTTTTGCATACAGCAAGATTGTTACAAGAGATTTCACTCAGGTCAGCGCTTCCTGTGCTAAAAATATAAGGAATTCTTGGAAAACATTAGACCAGTTGGGGAATTCAGGTAGGTCATGGTAAATAGCAGTTATTTTTAATTAATCAACTCTTACTAAATGAGTTTGTAAACAATGCTAATTGATTACACATGTTGGTATGACTGTATTATTTATGGCACTCCTTCTGAACCTTTCAGCAAGGTTAATTACTTATTTGTAAATAGACATTTTTTCATAGCGGGCATGTCAGTATAGTTATTACACAATGTGTTTATATAATAAAAATGTGAAAAATCATATAAAGCAAACTGTGTGTTAATTCTGGGGTAAATTTGAAGTGTTATATTCATGATTTTTTGTACATAATTTTCTAATAAGATGTCACATCTAAACTTTTGTAGACAGTGGGAAAAAATATTTGTCCTCCCTATTTCAACTCTGTCAACCTTTAAAAAATGTACAAGTATTAAAAGATTGGTTATCTGAGGCGTGGAGTGATTTGCCAATGGTTAACTACCCATATCCTGCTTCATTCCTGGAACCATTGCCTGCTTGGCCTGTACAGGTAATGCTGTTTTGATAGCTATCTGGATGCGAAGTCTTACAAAATACTATCACTATATGTTTAATTTTGTTTAATTCATATGTAATCATGACTTAACATGGTTGTTGTCATAATTCTCATTAATTTAAAGTTTTACATGCTTCATTATTCTTAAAATGTTAAATTTCATTCAAAAACAACTTGAAAGAAGGAATCGATCTGAAATCAGTCCATTTTCATTGCAATAGTATACTGAGTATATTTTCATAGTATTGCATGATTGCAAATAAAACATTTTAGTATATAGATAAGTACAAGTATTTAACTGTATTATTTTTCAGTTCATATTAATTATTGAAAAAATGCCGAAAGAGTCAATAAGCAGAGTGCAATTTGATGAAAGTTTTAACTAACAAATTCCATGCTTAATCATGACATATTTTCATTGGAAAATATTTGAGTATAGCAATCCATTTTTGCGCAAACTGACTGATACAAACCAAATTCCAAACTTTAGTTATGGATACAAACCTAAAATGAATCCAAATTATTTGCTGTAAGCAGCGGGTAGCAATCCAAATTTTTGAATATCTTTACGGTTACAATCCAAAAATATACAGTAAGAAGTATACAATCCAAATCCAAAATTTTCAACTCGGCTGCACATCCCCACCAAAAAATAACTTGAGTACTCCCCCCGGCTCACCATCCAAAACTGCTAATTACAACATCATCAACAATAAAGTGACAAGTAACTGAACAATTATCAAGTAATAATTACATCAGGTATTAGGGGATAATTTTTAAAATATAAACTGTATTTAGCAGTATCACCTAAATGGACCTACTTGTACTTGTAAGCTAGCAAACAATACACTTTTTGCACACTACAGGTTTTACATCTATTTCTGTCAAAGCACTAAATATTTAAATAATACTGAATGCTACACTATCATTTTAGATACCTTTTACTTTCATTTTATGCTCTAATATATATATACTTTAACATTATAGTACATGAATTTTAACAAGATCTTTAGTTTTTGCTGTTAACTGGTGCTCTAAAATGACAAAAGCGTTACTGCATTTACTTAGGCTATTTGTGAAAATATAACGTCTTGATGTTCTTTGAGGACTTTGCAAAAAATATCTGAGTTTATATTGTTTAGGTTGTATGCAAGTACTTGGATAAACCATTGGTGGACGAGAGCTTAGCACAAGGTATCTTCAATGCAATTTCAGTTTACCATAACTACACAGGACAGGTTCAATGTTTCAACTTGTCGCAAGAAGCTACTACTAACCTGGGTGACCTTGGATGGAACTTTCAAGTAAGTAGTTTTAAAATATTTTCTGAATTTTACAGCTATACTTGCAAAAATACATAATATTGTCATAGCAAGCTTCTGTTATGTACTTTAATATAATTTGTGGTTCTGTTTTATGTATCTCCTAGTCCACAGAATGTAACACATAACACAGAGGTTTCATGTTTTTTTGTGTTCGGTATGACTGTGTTCACCTTTTTTTGTAAAACTAAGAAAGATATTTTGAACTCCAATTGCACTTGCCACTTGCTTTTTAGTCCTGTTCTGAGATGGTAATGCCAATGTGCACAGATGGAGTTCAAGATATGTTTGAACCCAAATCATGGAATGTTACAGATTTTATGAAGAATTGTCAAAAATCTACAGGTCTCACACCACGGCCAGAATGGATCAAAACTATTTATGCAGGAAAAAACATTTCTTTCGCAAGTAATATCATATTTAGGTAAGAAACCATGCAGTATAGCCTTTTAGCAAAGGCAAGGGGTAATGCTATTGGCCTTTATGACCTTTGGATGACCCAATATCATTATACATTTTGACACACATTTTTCTGAAATACCATGTCTCTACCTCTGGCCATCTTCAACTTCTGAAAACTAAAAGTAAAACGAAGAAAACCAGCAGGCTTGTTGCCCACAGCAGCAAAACTAATTAATATAAAAACAATCTGGAAAATCAATTAACTTCTTCAAAAAAAACTACACTCATCAACTTAATAGATCAACCCAGTAAACAATTGAATCAACAAATTAAACAAAAAAAAATGTTGATCTTTTGACTTCAGCATGCCGCCTTGTTCCTTAAAAGACCTCTAAATGATTTAAAACATTGTGTTTTAAAGTTACATGTACAGGCAATACATGCCCTCTAGATGACCTTTTGAGCTCAACTTTCCCCATCTTAGTTGGGAATGCTTGTCGTAAGTCGATATACAAGCCTGTAGGACCAATCATTCTCGAGGTACAGCATAGTTCTTCTGTACACTATTTATGGAAAATATGTCAAAAAAGCCTAAAACTGCTAAAAAAACACCATTTAGAAGACTTGCGGGTTTAAAAAGTGATCATTTGACAGACCTCACTCAGTAAAAATCATCAGATAAGTAAACATATTGCTGCATCAGTTAAGCAGCCCGATGTTTCGCATCAAATGGTAAAAATATACATTTTTCCCTTTCTTAATACGTATCTGTATCTGATGGTGAAAAATGCACCCTTTGGAGATCTACATTCTAATAGCATTACCCTATTTGCCAATATTTAGCTAAATTTATATCCTCTTTAATATCCTTAAAGAGGCACACGTTACAGTGTATGTGCCTTGTTGAAAAACATATTCCCTTTTCATTCACGCATATGGACCCACCCATGTGCCCCTCGAGCTTTTAACGTCAAGGGGCTGTCCTAGGGATGTCACACCTTGAGTACCATGTCTTAACTGGAAATTTGAAGGAAAAAAACGAAGCAAATTAAAGTCAACTCAATAGAATAACCTACCTATAGCAGCGATCCCAACTAATACTGGAACTTGCTATAAAAAAAAGTAAAATCGCCTTTGTATTACGGTTTTGCTGTATAAACCAAAAACACGTTATTAACCCCCAGTTCACCCTACAAGCTATGACAAACATTTTTTAATTACAGAATATCACCATCCCGCATTACTCTTGTAATCTCCAAAAGTCGAAACTGAACACTCATTATTCTGTTTGGATTGATGTGCAAATTGTCACATTGATTAAATGTGACCAACTGTTTAACAAAGCATAAAAAGTCTAGCAATTGAAGTTCTTTGTACATGTTGTCTATGGTTTAATTAGTAATTGGATAAAATAAACTGTTACATTAGTTTTTATTATTAATTGCTGCCTACCTTTTTGTCTTTGTCTTGAAGATTGTCAAATTTTAACTCAGCGGATGCTTTGTATAAAATTTATGAAAATTAGTTTAAAATACCAAATTTTTAAGTTGGTCATAGCTTGCTACATCTAATTTTCTTCAAGCTCTTATAACACATATCGCATATTTTTAGATTATAATAGAAAGTGATTTTGTTTCTCAAAATATTATCCAATTTATGATTTTTCTTTCTATTTTAGGAAACACTGTAGTTGTCACATGTAGAACTGTAGAGCGACAGTCCAAAACACTGTTGTTTTTTTCTGTTTGATTTTACGAAAGCTGGAAGCATGACAAATCTATCTTATATACAAGGTTATAATTTTTTTATATTTCAGTAATGGATTACTGGACCCATGGTCTGGCGGAGGTGTAATGTTTTCCTTAAGCGACAATCTAACTGCTATAGTCATAACTGAAGGTGCTCATCATTTAGATCTGAGATCGTCTAATCCTGCTGATCCACCTTCTGTGATTAAAGCCAGAGTAAAGGAGAAGCGTATCATTCAACAATGGATTAAAAACGAAAAATCTAATTGACATTTGGAATAATAATACAATTTATAGATTAAATTGGGTTCATCAAATGAAATCTCTGTGCTAAGCTGCAGTTCATGTTTGATTTTATACCTTGTGCTCACAGAAAATACTTCTGCAGCTATTTATATAAGAATTATAATTGTCATTTTTTATGCCCATCACTATGTAATAGTGAAAGAGCATATAGCCGTACCCTATGCGGCGGCGTATGTAACCTTTTCTTTTTGTTGCTATAACGGCTTCAGCTTTCGTTGACTTGAGAAATGACCTTGAGAAGTAGGTCAAATGTCGACACGAATCTTTGACAATTTTTGTTGCGCGTAACACTTTCTTTGTCG
>JAOXYB010034673.1:0-14035 GCA_028565635.1 Phoronis ovalis | reverse complement strand
AGAAATTATAAAATCTGAAAAAGGGGGTGTGTACGAATAATGGAGTTGTACGAATTGAGAAGAATTACCGTACATTAGATACTTATTTCCGTTGAGAACAGCTCCACAAAGACATCATTTGCACTCCTGCCTGCATGAACATTGCAGCTAGCTTCAGAGTGAAAATAAGAATCTTGGGACTGGAAGTTACTGCCTTACAAGAAATTATCAATAACACCAAGTAAGTATTTCCTAATATTGAAACTGCATGTGTAGTTATAATTATACTGATTAGTTTTATTTAAGTATTCATATTATATTTAAGTCAGATCTAAGAAATGCAAAAAGAATGAGACAGTATTATGAAGACCAGTCTTCCGATCTCAAGCTAAAGTTAACACCTGCCCAACAAAAACTAAGTACCAGTACCACCAGTAGACAGGAGTTACAGAATCGGGTAGACCAGCTGGAAATAAAGAATACCAACTTTCTCCTGGAAGTAATTAGGTAAACTATAACTAAAATAAATCAAACGGTACTAATATTTCTATCCTTTATTCCAGGAGAATTGATGAATTTAACAAGACTATAAATTGACTATAGATTTCTGGCAGTAAGTCAAGACCAGCTCCTTGAATTCCACCATAACAGACATAACAACATTCGAAGAGGGAAGATACACTGATAACATCTGCCTGCTTTACATGGAGTTGATGTCCATGGAAGTTGGTTCGTGCAATGTGCAAAAAAATATTAGGTAAATGATATTCAGCCTTACTATATTTTTAGCATACTTACAATGTGAGTAAGATACGTTTAATACCAAAAATAAATCACTGATGTCTAAGTGGGACACCATGGGTAAACTATCTCAAAAATCAATGCTTTCTATGAATAATTTCTGGTGTGCTCTTCATTATCTTGCAGGATTAGCTGAGCAAGCAGATAAGACCCTGCTATCCTGGGAGATGCTCCTGCACACAGGACAACATCTTGAAGAAGCTCCTTCCCTTCCTAATGGCTACAATAAGTGTGGAGAGCCTGGCGCCACTCGTCTGATCAAAACAGTGTGCAAAGCCATACAAGAGCAAGGCTCTGAGAAATCTAGTAGTTACATGTAACAGCCAAAACAAATATGTATAGAAACAAGTATAATCTAAAGCACATTGCTGTTTGTTCTGAAAAAAGTATTGTTTTGTTTAAAAGTGGATAAAATCTGAGGTTAACAATGGTAAATGTCAGTGCCTATATTTGCCATATAAAGGTAGTAAGAACCTCATGTTAGCTGTGGCTAACGAGGATATTGCTTTTAGCCTTTGCTAGTAATGCTCGACGTAGGAATGAGAAGGCACGAACTTCAAGCTCAGCTTCAGGCAAACAAATTTATTACAAATGGCACCAAACATGATTTTATCTTCAAACATTTTCTAAAGTCACTTATGTTAAAGAAGATTGAATTCTAGTAATTTGTGGCATACACCTTTTTGAAAATAATGGTAGTTATTTTTTTAGCAAAGGTATATTTTTTCTGGGGGGGAGGGGCACCAGCATATAAACATTTTATATGTATGATTTTGATTACCACTGATCTTGGCAACCTGGTGAATGAGAGCAGTCTGGTTTATTTTTACACATCTTTTTACTAATTTTGCTGGTAGTGTATGACTGATCAACAATACCATATCAGAAATCCTTGCTCAATTTTTAGCTGCACTTTACTTTGTATACAAAAATAATAGATTATTACCAAATTAGTATGCCTTTAAATCAGTACATAGCATGTCTATATATTTACATAATCCTATTTACATGTGCCAGTAAGGGTTCACTACACAATTACAGGTTTAACTTCAACACATTACAGTACTGTTCAGCACAGTTTACTCGAACAATTAAAATAAGTCATTTTTCTTATGTGACATTTGATTATTTAATTCTCAGTGTGACCATTTTTGTTAAAAACTTACTGAAAAAAAAATCTAAATGACACCACTATAGAGACAAAGCTGAAGCTTTGCTATAATTAGATTCATACAGAGAGACACCATATTGGGGTTCTATGCTGAAGTAAATTTTGGCCAGATTTCAGCTTTGTATCTGCAGGGTCGTTGCACTTGTACCTTTTTTAAATTTCATGTTTTGAATGAAAAAGATTTTATCCCATATTTTCTCCTTACTGATTACATAACCATATGACAGATAAATAAACTACATAATTTTCATTATCACTAGGTGAGTAACTTTCCAAAAATGTATACTTTTATTAGTCTACCTTTAAAATCATTTAACTATCCAAAATTCAAATTAAAAAATAAAGTTGAATAAGGTGTCTTGAACAGTAACCTTTAAAAAAAAATATTAAAACAAATTTCCGTAGAATCCTGCATTAAACACTTTTGAACACATCTCTAACTAAGTTTTATTATGCAGGATTCCAAGCATAAACCTACAAGCAGTTAACATACATTTATCAGAGCAGTTTAGAAGTCGCAGCACATTTAACTGGTGCAACATGTAAAATATATTTTTGTGTCACCATGCTGCTACTCCTCAGCTACACTGTACCAGAATGCAATAACATAACAGTCACTTCAACTCGAAATTTTGACAATTTCTCCTCATGGATTCTTAATCTACATTACTCACTGGTGTCTTCAAACAAAGCTTTATTGTTTTTATATAATGAATTTTCCTTCTTAACAGCATCCAAATCACTTAGATCATCAACTAACAGGTCATGTTCTTGAAGCATTTTCGGTAACGAAGCCAGACTACGTCGAGTTGAACGGCGAACAGGTGTAACAACTGCACATGGACTGTCTACTTCATATAGAGTACCACTGCTTCGAATTCTACAAATATAAAAACCATTTACAGGTGTGCCAAATAGTGACATATGAGGAAACAACAATCCAAGTATGATACAAATGTTACAAGTAAACGTTTCTACTGACTTGTCAGGGCAAAACTATCTTAACAGTAATACTGGTAGATGCAAACTTCTTTTTTAGCTTCATTTCTATTAAGATACCTATGCTAACAGGGAATTCCGCGGAATTATGTCTTGAGACATAACAAGTAAAACTTTGATTCCATATTATTGTTATATCTAAATGGACAACTTATCGTGGAACAAACATGCCCATCGGTCAGTCATATTGGAAACAATTAATAATTTGATTCCGGATTATTCATCCTTTAAGTCTGCCAAGTTTTATGGTGTAGGATGAGAAGAGGCCCATGACAAAATTATGGAACAAATATGATCAGCGGTCAGCCATACTTGAAACGATCAAATATTTGTATATACCCCAATAATATGTTAGATAGGATAGAATTTTCATTTTGATGATTTTATTTGTACATTCAAATAGTAAAATTACTGGAGATTTGTTGCAATTACATTGTTAGTTTTTGATTCAGCAACTATCTATTTGAGTTGTGTATATCCACAAGTTTTGGGCTCTTTGCATACATCCTTTGCGCAATTGTGACAGCCAATTTCTGACCTATTATTGATATTTCTTTGTCCCTAGGAAATAAATCTTGCAGAATCAGGATGACAATTTTTCCTCTGACTACTTGGTTGAGCTCCAGTGATCAAAATGTAGTCCACAGTACTTGAGACACCGTTAAAATCTTAAGCAAGAAGTTTGAATTTGAATTTACAGCAAAAACATTGAGTTACCTCTTGAAGAACGGTGTAGTGTCTGTGTACATATATTTTATAGCAGATGACTGGAACATATTCTCAGGCTCCACCTCAGATTTCATACGAGCTTCTGTTGATTTTCTTGCTGGTGTGTGTGCTGCATATTTCACAGCTTGCTGTCGAGCTGTCATCCGCTCTACAAAGCCTTTCAGAGCATGCGCAACTTCTTCAGGGGGCTAGAAAGTAAAAATTAACAATCTAATAATTCAATATATCAATAAATACATTTTTGTGCTTCAATCATGCATATACTTAAACTTACATCACTGTAATTTATTGTGGAATTGTAAATGAATGTTTTAATTTACGCTGCATTTATATCTCTTCAACAGCAAGTCAATACAACATTTTTATAGTCGGACAATTATCTAACTTACTGTGGCTCGATTTCTTACAGCTTCTTCAAAAATACCCAATACTGCACTGTCATTTGCATAATCCTCCATAACGTGTGCTTGAACAACCCAGAATCGTGCAGACTGCACTGCTTCAGGGATTGTATCCTTGATATTATCCAGCCAGGGCATGACAGCTTCTACTGGACAACCCTAGAAATGAAAATATATAGAACTAAAAAAACATTTGCTATTGTTAAATCAAACACTGAACTTCAAACATTTTTAGCAATACTTGATTATCGTGTGACCTTTACAAGTAAGTAAAACTCATTTTATACGGGTATGACCCTGAATATCCTTCTTTCAATGTATTACAACCAAAGAATAGTACTTACTACAAGGATGTCTTGGGGGAATCAGGAATTCTGTAGTGTCTAGAGAGAGGATATTATTGCCATGATGACAGAATAATAAAATCAATGGTCTTATGTCAGTGAGGCAGCAATCTATAGGTAAACCAGGATATGAAGTAGGTTAAATAAAGTTAAAGTACTACAGAATTTGTTAGAATATTTGACAGTGTGTAGAAGTTGGCATTTTACGTATACGGCCATTAATAATTAAAATAAACTTACTGCCTCAAAAAGAGTTGAACATTCGTCTAATATACTGCACAACTCCAATTTTATAACAGATTCTGTTGTTTTTTGTGGCTTGTCATCAGAAACATGTGTAACAAGAACATCAAGTTCATCAAGAGTAATCTGTGGCTGGCTAAATACCTGAAAAATCATGGAGTTTGCAATATATAACCTCAAATGCTGTAGTTGCTTTAAGATGAGACTTTCTTGTCACGCTGTGCAGCGTGCTTTGTCTTTGGTTTATACTTTGCATTGCTACAATTGGAAGTATGATATGAGTTCACACATCTTTCAGTTATTAAGATAATTGTAACAGACCAAACACAGACTAAAATATTATGTTCCACATTACTATTTTTTAAAATAATTGTACTCCTAACATACATGACTGGGAGTTGTTCTTCTTCTTTATACCATCCGAAAAGACATACCAACAAAATAATCAAATTCGGTCATTGTTTATAAAACAAAAATTCTTGGAAAATAGAAATATTGTATTTTCTGTTGTCTTTAGAGAAGAAATCTACAAAAGTGTCATATTCACTTTTAAAATAGAAGCTGGTGCCTCCGAAGACTTTCTGCCATTTGACTTTGCTTTCTTTTTCGCAGACAGATGATCACCAAAGCTATGTAGATGTCTAAAAGCAGTGGGTGTTCTTCCTCTAGATGTCAACCAAGCATCTAAGTTCTCCCTGTAGAACCAGAATTACAATAACTAACACTATGCACATTTAGCGCATTCATTCAAATTGCAGCAGAAGTCAAAATTATTAAACTTAAATTGGCAAAAATAAAACCTATTTTTAAAAACCATCTTCAACTTAAATACCTGACTATTTATGTCCTTAGCTAAAGACTAGTAATTTATTACGGTCTGGTACAAATATGCATTTCACATGTTTCCATATTTCATGAATAATTGTTCATAAGTGTGAAATCCCTTTGTGCGTACCCCTTCATATCGGATGATTCATGAAATAAGGAAACATTTGTGAGACGCATATGTCCCCAAATATAATTTCTGGAAAGTGTAAATACCAATCTCTGATATTTTTGGTAACATTAGAGTCCAAAATCATACCAAGGGTCACATTTGCATATATTAAAGATACTTGTCATTCAAGATATAAACAAACTCAGTTTAATCTGCCAAAACATGTTACATATCCCATCACCTATAAATTACATTACCCACAATGTGAATACTAACTTCTCATAGAAAAAAAACAAATAAAGTGCCAAATAAAGTATTAGAATTACTACCACGTACCTTTGAGACATTTCCTTCTTTGGCGTACCAAATCTGTTAGGTGTTCTAGTAACACCTTTCCTATCAAGCGTCAAGAATTCTGGAGATTTAAACCTGACAGAGCGGCGGGGAAGCTGTGTAACAATAGCTCTTGGGTGAGGTGAATTTCTTACAAGTATCTTGTTAAATTCCCTTTTTGACGTCTGACACATATCTTCATCCTTATGCTGACTCCAATCAATAAATGAGGACCCATCTTCGACAGTGTATGAACCTCGTCTCCCAATCGAAGTAGTGCAGTCGGGGATATCCAAATGAACGGAGCTATTTTCTAAAGTGTATGAATCTCTGCGACTGTTTACATTGTTAATATTAGAAAATGGTATTTGCATAGGTGAGGCCGTCTCAGATTCCACTTTATTATTTATAGTACTCGTGTGCACTTCAACACTCGACACAAAAGCACCGCTGTTCCCCCCTTCATGCTCATCCGTGTCCTTCTCACCTTTTTTCATTGCAAGACAAACAGATGATTTTAGAGATTTAGTTTTAGCAATGCGTTTTTTGAGATTTTGACTATACTGCTTTCTTAATTCTACAGCAGACAATGCTTTTGGATGTTTAGAATGTTTTGATTCCAGTGATTGCTGAGGTTTCTTATGAAGAGCATTCTGTAATTTGCAGGGCTGTCTTTTATTTACACCTTCATTTTTACTATAAGCACTGCTGCGTACACTGTCTGATTTCTTTGGCTGAGATAATAATCTTAATGCTGCAGAAGACATTGCTGTGGGTTGCTTAGAACTTTTTGTTTCTGGTGAATGCTCAGGTTTCTTATGTGAAGAATTTTGTAATCTGTTCGGTTGCTTTTTATTTACACCTTGGTTTTTGCTGTAAGCAGTACCTGATTTCTTTGGTTGAAGTTTTGTGGTAGGCAAAGCTGTTGGATACTTAGAGTCTTTTGATTCTAGTGACTGCCGAGGTTTCTTATGCAGGGTATTCTGCAATCTGCTGGACTGTCTCTTATTTACACCTTGGTCTTTACTATAAGAACTGGTTCGTGCACTGTCTGATTTCTTTGTCTAAAATAAAAATTAAATTGATTCGAGAAATGTGTAATAAATTTAAACTTCTGAACTGCATATGTCATGGCTGGTGTGGTCATATTTGCATTTTTGTTGAGTTCCACAAAACCCAGTCTGCCCTTATTTTCAGTTTCAGTATCATGATCTTAGTACTCAAAAGAAAAAAGAACTGGTGTCACAAAGTCAAAGAAAACAGCAAGAGTTGTACCGAATGCTGTTATCATTTCCTAAATTCTGTTCAATTTTTTTTATTGCTGGCATATATGGTAGTGATGTGAGTGCACCCAACTGTACAACCATTTACAGCTAAAAACTGATGAAAAATGGAAGAATCACAATGTTGGACCTTCTGTTTAGTACTTTTCTAGAAAGGGTTTACATGATATGACATACCCTGCAGAATGTTAGAATTGTCTAAGATTTCACTGTTAATTCCCAGTCTAAGATTTCTCCAAATTTTTACTCTTTAGCTTTTAAGGGGTGTTTGAGGAAATGCCACCCTGAATTTCAGAGCCTATAAATCATTGTTACTTTATTTAATATTTGATATTACCTCTCAAATTTTATACCTTATGAGAGTTCCGTATATAGACTCTGGCACAACTAATCCCCTTTTCCCTCCCCATTAATCAATTTAAAAACACTGCTTAACTAAAAGAAAAAATCACAATGCACGGCATAATTTCCAATAATCAATGAAATAATTAGCTTCTAAAACGGACTCTTTTGCACCGTTTCATAGTAACTATTGCCAGCTATTCCCTCCATATAAAAACTTGGTTCTCAAGAGTTCTCATTAGCTGTCTATTGCTTTAAGTTCTGTATGTGTATCAGGCAAATAATGAAAGGCCTGGCTGAGTTATGTCAAGAGTCTATAAACGAAGCTACGATAAGATATAAAATTTGAATTGCGAGGTAAGAAACAAATATGAAAGTTTAAGGGGGAAGGACCTGTTTAGAACAAATTATTCGCACTTCGTAGTTTTGCATGTGACACTTCTGCTGGCACTTATACCCACCTGCACAGGGTTCTTAGCATCTACTTTTAATTTTTTATTTTCCCGATCTGTTCTATTTGCTTGTCCTAAAGGCATAAGCACTTTTCTTTTTCTGCAAGTACAATAAAATTGCCTTCATTACATGTTACAACAATGGGAGTTGGTGCTGTTCCAGAATAAATGACATAACCATAAGCAGGGAAGGCAGTCTGTTACTTTTACTAATGGTTAAAGCTTATCTATTACTTAACATTTTTTTAATTTTTTTTTTTTATCAAATCATATATAAAACGGGGTAATTTTAAATATGAAATTTTGGTTTTAATACATATATAAACATTGAAAATATGATATTCTGTGTTGTATAAAGATTTCTTTCAAACTTTCAAATGATTTATGTTAAAATAAAATTTGGCCAGGCTAACTTGAGCAAGCTTGTACAAATGTCAATGTAAGACTAAAGACGATGCATAAAGCAAAAGAAACCATTGACGCCCCACTCACTTTTTGGAACAGCCCTGTAATCAAACTGTGTATACACTGATAAGGGCAAATGTTTCACATATCATGCAGTGTGCAAAAAAAAAAAAGCAATACGGAATGTACTCGGAATAGTAGTTCAAACAGGATCTTTTGAAAAGAGAATTTTAAAATAACTTTATTTACTAGAAGCTTAATTTTGATAGCTGCTATCGAACTGTATGATACAGTTTTGAATATTGGCAGGATAATGTACATGTCATTATATTGCACAAAAACACCTAACTTCAAGTTTATATACACATCTTAAACAATAAATTTCCGCTGTTATTTATTTCAGCAATGTACAGTGGAGAGCAATAATCATCATGCTTCAAACGGTGGCGCATGCTTTTAACATCACAATCATTACCTTGATGTTGCCTGTTCCTTTTCCTTTTTTTCTTGCCGCCATTTCTCTAGTTGGTCTCTAATAAAAATCAATTATTCTAATTTTTAACTGTATGCCAGTAAAGTTCATGCGTGTTTTGAATTTACCAGTTACAAGATGAAGAGAATACTTGTAATATAAAATATGGCATATGGAAACTTTGACACTCTACTTGGAAATAAAATCTAATATCTGATCTCTTTACCAGCTAGTTATGCAAGCAAATCTCCACTTTTCAAGATTGCGGGTGAATAATACAAAAGAACTTCTCAGTATTTTTAATAACAACATGAAAACTGACTTAACGTGAACATTGACTTAAAATATATTGCCTAGATGAATTAATATGTGAAAACTGCACAAACCTCATAGGCAATTCATTTATAATGTGTTTGTTTTCCTGTGCTAGTTGAACCTGGCTTGTTGGTTTGACATTCTCCAAATTTCTTCCACCTGTAACACTGCAATAAATGGGAAAATTGTACAGTGCACGATACAGAAACAAAATGGGCAGCATTAAAGCAAAACAGTGAACAAGTACAAAAGTACAGTACTGCCACAGAATGTAGTTCATTTGCTCAGTACTGTTTTCCAAAATTGTGATTGATATTAAGAGTGCAAATTAATAGCCATAAAATGCTTAAAGAAGAGTAGTAAGTGAGTCATGGTTGCTCATTGAAACATTGTGAATTCAGAAAACTGTTGCATCAAGGTAAATATTCACTGCAACACCTGTTCTTGAACATACATGTATTCCAGTTACCTAACTTTCAGGAAATGTTTTTATTTTAAAAAGATATCAGAAATTTTAGTTCCATGGCTTGCCACTAGAGATGGCACAAGCAACATCCCTATAGTATTATAGTGCCACACAGCATTGTCCAGGTCCAATTTTACCAATTAGGGCAAAACTGTTATGGTATGATCAAATGTCTCAAATTATATCCAATGTGCACTTTATAATTTGAAATTTATCATGCAGGCAAATAAGGTGGTGGAGAAATATAATTAACATAATATTGAGAAATAAAGTGAAAGCTAATTTTATTTCTTTGTTCTAGCTAGTTCACAATGTTTACAATCACAATGGACGATTTTATGAATAGGTCAAAATGGTTAGAAAATTTAACAGGGCCAAGATGACATGATCAAGTAAATTATAACTGTATGATACAGAGAACAACTGTTTATGGTTTTCTTGATTTTCTACCATTTCATTGTGAAAAATTCATATATTTGAAATCAGGGACTTTGATATCAAAGACCGGACATATATATTGACAGCCAGCTGCACTTGCATTGTGATTTTTGAAGGAGTAAATAGAGAATTAAAATATCTGGTTCAATAACAAAGGATCAATCAAATATCTGATAAACCAAGGATAAAATTTTATTTGACCTTATTTTATTTTGTTAGGTGCATGAAAAAAATCAAAGTTATAATCACTCTGTTGTTATGGTCGAACACATGGAATATAACGCTTTTTCTGATAATCCAGAGTAATTCCAAAACTGGGAGTACTCTGAAAGCAACAATTGCTAAAAAAGTGTATTAACTTTTAAATACATGGTGCACATATATATGTCAAATCCTTTGTTTTTTATTTAATGGATCTTACTTATCAAGAAGGACACTGCAATTTTCATGGAAGTGATGTCTATTTTATACCATAAAAACTATTGCATAAAGAGAGTGGTGCATGTGTAAAGTATGCTATGCTGGGAGCAACATCATAAAATGGCTTGAACATTTTGTACAAAGATACTGTTTAGATACATCAGTTCAACTAGTCAGTTAGAACCAACTTTAGAGTTAACATTTTTAAGACTTTAAATAATGAAAAAAGCTGATTTGTTAGTTATAGAAACAAGTTGAACAGTGTGACACGTCATGTTTGATGAACAGAAATACTTACTGTACTTTTGTTGTACTTTTTCTGCTTGGATTTTTATCTACGGCTTGACCTTTTGGAAGACTTTTCTTTTTCTTATTAAGATTTACATCAACAGTTTCAGCATTAGTTTGAGATTTAAGATTCTTCTGTTTGTAAGACTCCAGCTTTTGCAAGACTTCCTCTGTATAATTACAAGTGGTACATCTTCATTTTATCCATGACGATAACAAATTGACCACATGCACACTAACAAATTAGCATCAGACTTTTTAGAGCCACTGCATTACATTTCTCAATCACATTCACAAGAACGCAAGTCAATTAGGTCATATAATGACAGAACATGATGACGATAATATCCCTTGCATAAATTGTATAGATAAGGTACGTATTTCTTTACATGTTATACCTAGGAGACTTGGCAACAAAAGTTAAAATGATATTGATAACGTCCACCATGAGACTCCTCAAGGATTCAAGCATGTATAGCTCACATATCCTGCACCTTCTAACCCCCACCGCACCAGACTTAACAGCAGGAATATCACACGACTATAAACTATAAGAACTAATAAGGAGATGGGACGTCTACTATATGCAAATTACACACTATAAGGAATTTAACCAAGTGGCAATAATCGTGTGGAAAAGTCCGGGAAAGCTTCACTACCTTTGTTTCATAGATATTTTACTACAAGTACAATGTTTCGAGTATTCAAGTACCATAGATTTTTTTCATACAATGTTTCAACTGTGACATTCACGTGTTTAAAAGTATATACTAATGCCTTCAAAAATATACTATATTTGTTGCAATTCTTGTTGGGAACACATCCGTAACTTGTTTAACCCCATGTTTCATGTGTACACCCCCCGTCAACCAAATTCCATCAAACAAGTAACTTAAAATTGTAACACCGTTTGAAACAACCCATG
Organism: Phoronis ovalis; assembly: GCA_028565635.1. Taxonomy (NCBI): domain Eukaryota; kingdom Metazoa; phylum Phoronida; family Phoronidae; genus Phoronis; species Phoronis ovalis. Next base: position 2,292 of record JAOXYB010034673.1, on the reverse strand, counting down.
AAGACAACAATAATCGGAATTATAATGAGTATAAGAGTAAAATGAAACTAAAATCACATTCAATAGTTTCATTGACTTTTTGTCGTCATTAATTACAGACTGAATCGAAATCGAAATTGGAACCGAGCTGGAGCCTGGCCTGTGGGATGGGAGACGAACATATTTCAATGCGATAATCTGTTCCGTTCTGATTTTGACTTGATTTAAAATTCGAACATGAAGATGCATGCCAATTTTATGTAATATATAAAAAAATATACTTACCGTATTTTGAACTCATATTTCAGCACGAATATTTCAATTTTATGAAGGTTTCGTGATTTTGTTCTCGAATACTTTTCAATTGCACGCTTGCAGACTGTATTTTATTTGTATTTTGATTTTCGCACGTTATTTACTGTTGTTCGATTGGCCAAGCCACTGAATTACTGCCTGTGTTATAAGAATTCTGATTGGAGTAAGGAGCAATCAATTATGAAAATTAACCAATTAAATTTATTCTAATGGATGACAACCCGGCAAATGACGCCACGAGCAGGGAAGCCATTTTTACAAGTTAACTGGGCAAACAAAGCCGGGAAAATCCTCATGAAAAACTGAAATTACCTATTAAAGTTACATTTGCAAGTTAATTTCTACACAGGTAAGGAATTAAGAATAATTTGAAGCATTAGCTGTAGCATTTAGAAGTTTAAATGGCCACTTAGAAATATGATCGAAGCAATATCAAGCATGCAAACTATTAAAACGAATTGTATTACTATTTGTAAAAAAAATATTCTGTTCTGTGAAGACTCGAGTTGGAGATGAAATATTAGAAAAATACGACACTCAAGAGACATTGAAAATATTTAACGTGATCTTACCGAAACTGATTCTTATTGTATTTGAACAATGTTATCTGACAAGCCTGGCTTAGTACCTGACAAGTGAGGTCCCGGATTTAGGTAGACAAGTACCATGGGCATGGATGGCGGATAAACAGTATATCAAGAGCCAAAACAGCTGACGTGGTTGGCTAGGATTTAGGTAGACAAAAATTAAAAAGGAGAGTAGACAGTCATCAGTGGTAATCTAAATCTGACACTCAAAGTCAAAGATACATAATTAACGTAACCTTGAAATACGGCAAACCTCGTTGTTAGGCCCACCAGTTTGACATTGTATTCATTCAATTTGTTTTTCTGCAGATCATTCCAAATAATGCCAACAAAAATTTTTATTGGTAATGTGTCTGAAGATACAAGGACGGAAGAATTAAGAGGTTTATTTGAGAAATTTGGTAGAGTAGCTGAGTGTGACATTTTAAAGAATTATGGTTTTGTTGTAAGTTAATATATGACCCTGCATTTGATTATTCTTTCTAAAAGTAAAAACAGAATAATTTAACAAAGTTTTTTTGCAACTGAATTTGAGGGAACATATCCGGGGGGGGGGGGAGTCAATATAAAAGTGGGTACGCATGTTCCAACAAAATTTCAAGTGAAAGGGTATATTTTTCGAACCACTGATGCATAATGTGCGTTATGCGCTTAGGGTCTGTTTTTTAGCCAAAATCACGAAAAGGGGTGTTTTTTTGGAGGTGTGACACTTCGTTATGGGTGTATTTTTTCCCAAAAGTCACTTTCTTAGGGTGTATTTTTTCAAAAACCTCGCTTCCTTAGAGGTGTATTTTTTTCAGAATTTCACTTCGTTAGGACCTTTTTTGAAAACCCATGTTGGAACATGGGTACCCACTTTCATAGTTACTGCCCTAACCCCCCCCCCCCCCGGGAACATGGAATATTCAAATATATTCATGTTGTACAACATAAAACTGAGACTCTTGAGCATTGCCACTACCTACTAATGATTGGTATCACCCTGTAATAAGTGAGACATTTTTTTAATGTTTTCTACTCCTAAATTTGTTTTGCTTGTTTTTGATTTTTATGTAATATTAATATGTTATTTAATATTTATCTTTTCTAGCACATGTTTAATGAAGATGAAGCAAGTGAGGCCATTAATGGTTTAGATAATCACTTACTAAATGGCAGCAAAATACACGTTGAGGTATATTTGCAGATTATGAATCTAGTGTGGAGGTGATAGTTCAGCAATACGTTTTTGACATTACAAAAGTCGGGTTTAAAATGTTACTCCGCATAATGCTTTAATAGTTAGGGCTGTTCCGCTTTCATTTGTACGGGGGGAGGGTGGACGGCAGTTGAACAGAAATATTACGGGTGATGGGTATCGTACTTAAATACATATTATAGGTGGTGGGGTGGAAAAATAAATCCATTTGAC
>JAOXYB010034662.1:0-14035 GCA_028565635.1 Phoronis ovalis | reverse complement strand
TATATAGCATGTAAACTTTATGTACTGTTTGCTACCGAAACACTAACAACATTGAGGTTCTAAGTGTTTGCTGTCAATGTTATGTTAGTGGATATAGTTGTAATGTCATTCAGATTTTACTCTTCTATGGAGGCAGTGAGTTACAAAGAACAATTGCCTTTTATCGTATGCTATATACTGTTTACTGCATGTACCTTTAGCACCATAATGAATATGCTAACTGTGGTGTTGACATTTTATTCCAGTTTTGTATTTCTTTTCAGAGCTGTAGATATATGGGCAATAGGCTGTCTCTTAGCTGAGATGTTAACAGGGGAGCCACTTTTCCCAGGTGACTCGGACATTGATCAGCTTTATCACGTAGTCAAATGTTTTGGTAAGAATGCATGTTATATTACCATGGAATCTCACAGCACGAATCCGAAATGTTTTCATTATTGAAGTTTCAGGTTATCATAAAAATAGAAGTTACAATTCATTCTGCACGAGGTTGTAATGTTTCGAACCGGAACCACACAATTTATATTTGAAAGTTTGCTTTAATATGTACAGAGACATCATTATGGTGTTTTTAAACGTTTGTTATCTAGAACATTAAGGTTACCTACCGGGTGATTACGCATTCAGTAAAATTCAATTAATAAATGACATAAATTGTTTGTGTGATAACCTTTTAGATTTGCATCAAGTATCCATATTAAGGCTGTTAACCGTTTTGTTTTATTATTCTGCACATCTGTAATTCAGAGAGATGAGTGGATATTCTGCAGCATGCTATCCTTTTGCACAAAATTTTATTTCTGTCCTCATACCTATAGTTACCTCTTAAATGTTTATATTCTTTCCCATTATAGGTAGTCTCACTTCTAGGCAGAAAGATATCTTCCACAAAAATCCTTTATTTGTTGGCATGAGGTTGCCTGAGGTACGAGAAGTAGAATCATTAGAGAAAAAATTCCCTCGTCTCTCTCAACTAGTCTTAGATCTCATGAAGGTAAGAAAACATTATAATATTAAGTAGAATGCAAGTTATTTTTTCTGGGCAATCTTTACTGCAGTGTTTCGCGCATTATATTGTTCAAGATGAAATCCTCTGATTGATTTTGAGCTACTTTTCATTATAAAAAAATGACATCACAAAGTAAGCCAAGTAAAATACAATTTGGGACATACAGAGTCATATATCACTGCAAACTGTACTGTCTAAATCATTAAAGTGTACTGTCTAAATCATTAAACTGTACTGTCTAAATCATTAAAGTTTACTAATAAGCGTATTCAACGTTAGTTTCACAGCTAGCTGTCGATGAAGGGTTTAACACATTTTCAGTAGTTTTTGTATCATTGTTCTAGACTCTTGGAAATAATAAAGAAAAAGTGGATAAGTGTGTCACTCATAAGATAATTGTAATTATGAAAAGAAGCAAAAGTGTCTGTAACAAAAATTGTAAAAAAGACTAAAGGTAATTAGTGCATTAAATATAAAGTGTAATTTTTGTGTTTTCAGCAATCATTACAATTAGAAGCAGACGACAGGCCTACGTGTTCACAGCTACTAAAACATGAATTCTTCCAAAAAGATGGATTTGCTCAAAGATTTATACAGGATCTCAAACAAAAGATACAAAAAGAGTATCAGGACAATCCCCTACTGTCCCGTCAAAGCTCCAGGTCAAACTCAGAAAATAGGAAATCTGACAGTGGTTCCGAAGAAAACAAAGGAAGCGGTGGGAAAAAGAAACCCAAAAAAGAGAAAAAGGTGCGTAGATCTGTAGAAAAACAGCATGTCTGATTTTTTAGTTGTTGGGGATACTATTGCCATCTTACTAAGTGGTGTGTGTAGGGATGAGTCTTGAGGACTAAAAACCAAAGATATAAATCGCCAATCATATAAAAATGTCAGAAGATTACCTTTCTGAGAATTTTTCATACTGCAAGGATGACAGAAGGAAAATATTAGCCTTGGGAATAAAATAATTATATAGCTAAAGTGTATTTCTGATAAAAATGTGATAGCAAGATTTATAAAAAGCCAGGAGAATCACCATGCTGTTGTATTAGTTGAATCTGATATAAATTTGGTAACTATAGCTAATATTCATCTCTGGTAGTGTATGCTAAAGAATTGTGGGTTTTTCACATTTTAGGATATCAAGGAGCATAGTGGGGATGCAAAACAAAGAAAGAAAGACAGCTTAAAAAAGATATCTCCCGCTAACTTGCCACCTCCTGTACCATCAAAGTCAACAGATGATGACAGCAGCATGCCACCCATACATCCAACAGCGTCTAATCAAAGCACCATCTCAAGGTGGGTCACAAAAATTCCAAGTTCATGATAGATCATCTTATTTTAGGCCTACATATGTTTTCATAGTATTCTGACATAATTAAGCCATGTTTAGTTGCAATAAGTAGTAAAGTTTAACGCTGTCCAAGATTGAAAAAAATTCTTTATGGATAAGAAGTACATATGTTTACATGGGTACAGTGTCTAAATAATATATATTTTATGTTCAAGGCTGAAATTTTGATTTTAAAGTTGATTTTTTTAAAATTAATTCACTTTTAGGTTTCCTGAGAAATTTGTAATTGAATACAATAATGTTTTTAGAAATTCTTTTATGACAAGAATAAATATTTATTCTAGTTAATCAGAATTTGTAACTTGAAACAGAAAAGTTGACTGACGTAATAGGAAAATGGATAATTCAAGTACTACTTCATGTCCCTCCCATAAAGTAAACACATTTCTGATAGTGTTTCATTGTGTAGGCAAATAGGTACTAAATACTTGTTTGTTTCCTTTTTTGAAACAATGTGGAGTGCCTTTGGCATTTATTGCAGTTTAAAAAAGTATAGTCCCGGTAATTGTTTAATTAGTTAAATTAGTTATTTTTAGAGTTTTATATAATGTGCACATTTCCTTATTCATTATTTTATGGAAATATTGGAAATGCTTTTTATGAATTAAATGTTATTTTTAGATAAAGCAATTTGATTGCTCTAGAAATGTTGTTGTTGAAGTAATATAAAATACAGGGGAGAAGAAACATTATTTTGTGGAATTTTCCTGTAATTTTCATTTTAAAACTATATATTTAAAAAGACCAAAATTATAAAAATGCCAGTGAATTTAAGGGGAAACAATGGAAAACTTTAGATTTCAATTTCTGGTATGCGTTGTGTCTACCCTTGGATGCTCCCAATGAAACACCTTAAAATGAATGTTCACTTTTTTAGTCCTGGGAGCAATGACTCGCCAACATATAATACAACAGCAATCAACAACCTCTCTTTGAGTCCAAGCAGTCCCCAAACTGGTCATCTTCTTTTAAGGTATCAACAGGAGGTTTTCATATTTGCTGTGTTGTTTGTCATGCATCTTCTTACATTATCAGGACAACATGTTTTATTGCACGATTGTTATGCTTTACTGAACTGAAAATGTTGTAATGCTTCTAATTTATAACGTTTTAGGTTTGATTTTTGCAGTGCTGGTTTTTGTTTGCTTAGTATAACTTACTTTACATATGGATGAAACAAATAGCTCGGGACCATTCATACCTGCATGTTACTGCTACTGTGACACATTTAGGAGCTGAACAATTTTCTATCTGTTGAAACACACTTTTTGTTATGCTTCGTGCAGAGAACAAAAATAATCATTATGTGGTGACCTTATATAATAGCTAAAAACTGTCAACGCTTCATTTCATAATTGATTAAGAATTAAATTTTTAGCTTTAATATCTGGAAAAAAAGAAATCTTCTGAATGATCTCTGACTACTGAAATGAAAACATAAGGTACAAATTGAATCAGAGTGATTTCACATTTCCAAGATGACTTTCTCACCAAGAATAGTTCACAGTTTGGACAGGTTCTTGCATAGTAAAACTGTTTCATCAGGTGAATTCATTGGTAAATTTCATTATCCACCTTGTTTGATGAAAAGGCCTGAGAAAACTATTTTGCCAGGAGCAATAAAATTCCTGTTCAAATATTTAATATTGTTTACAAGAAAATTTGTACTAAGTATTCTGAAAATTCAAAATGTGCTAGCTTTCTTCAACTAGATCGCCACAGCATTTTAGATTTGCCATAGGTGTTTTGGAGCATATCTTTTTCTTTTTGTTATGAAATAAAGTGAAAGTATAACTACTATGTGCAACTAAATTTTTATGCTGTACTGTAATAATAATTAAGCTATATAACTACATGTATGTTTGAAAATTAACAATGTACGATACTAAAACCACTTTTTATAGTAGATTTAGAGTATTTGTGAGAGTTGTATCCATCCAAATGGAAATACCAGTATACACGCAATACCAAAGGACTACTTATAATTGCTGTGTTAATGTATTAATGTATAACTATGAAAATAGACAAGTTTTGATTGTAGTCGATGTCCTAGATACAAAGATGACGTTTGTTTGGGCTTTCTAGAGATTATGAAGATTATACTTAAGTGTTTTCAAATATAACAGTAAAGTGATCTATTTATTCACTACTTTTTCAGATTAAATGACAAGCCAAAGAAGGCACCGAACTATGCACCCAATAAGAAACCTGTACCTATTGCCACTGCTACAACCACAATAAATCCACAACCTCTACAATCTGAAAAGACATCATTGCAAGAAAAGACGTTACATTATAATAAAATGATAAATGGATCAAAGAAAGACAAACATAAAGGGGGACTTAGTTTACCGGAGGTCAAAGGTGCAGAAGGTATGTTAGATTAGTACTTGTAATTTCGGGCAGGATCTAGGAAACCAAAGCAGCATATCTACATACTAGGATGTATTATTTTGTATGCTTATTTACTTTTTACAATAGAATAGGAATGCAGGAATAAATGCAACCATAACACATCATATAATACATATATACTGTAACACATATTTTGACTAGATGGAAACACAACTCAAAATACACACAAAATGTTAACCTACAAATATTTCATAATTATTTTTTTTTGCAGGAAATCCTAATAAACTTCAGAAGAAAAATCAAAAGACATATTTATCTCAGATACCTCATATAACAAATATTGATCCTTTTAACCAGGTAAGAAAAGAAACTTCTAAAAATGTTCTCTAGGCTGCTTCTTGTATTGGTTGTGCTATATATGTTGGGAGAAATCTTCATGTTTATCAGCATTTATACTATTTCTGCATTTTTATCTAGTATAAGCGTGGTAGTTTTTGTAGCTGATTTGTCCTAGTATAAACTGCTTTACATACACAATGGGCTTTCCATTAAAACAAAGCATCTTATATCTGTATTCACTCTCTGTTCACTTTTAAAACATACTTCTGTCTGAAAACAATGTTATTAATACTTTAATGTATTTATTCTTTAAAATTCTTGTGTATGAAGTGATTAAGTAAGTGTATAGCTGGAGGGAAGATTTCTCTATGAAAGCTTGTCCTTGCTCTTTTCTATCGATACATTTGTGACATTTCCATAGTTCTGAGCACTTTGCTGAGTTTGTTTTGTTTCATTTCATCTTCAGGCTGATGCAATTCTCTTCCCTCCAAAACCCAGTCCCTTCTGAAGTAAGTTCTTTTCTATGTACATGTCACAAGCTTGTTGCTTCCAGTTTTGAAATCTACAGCAGCTTTGCCAGATATACCACAGCAGTTTCATCTTTAATTTAATAATTCAATTAAAATGCACATTAACATTTTTTTATAACAATTAAAACAAAGTTGTTTTTAAAACTTTGTGTAGTTTTTGTTATCTGAAATTACATGAGATTGTTATTTATTAAAGTACATAGTATACTGAACAGTATTTGACAGATTTATAATCTCTTGATGTTAACTGAACATTAGCCATCAACTGGATATTTTTTTGGGGGAATGGAAGTGGTAAACAAGAATCAATATGAAATATGTGTAAACAAGCAGATTATAATACTATAAATCACATTACAATGTACATGTTATAAGCTGTTAAATGCTGTAGAACATATAATCCCTTCAAGTGGATGTAATTTAATACTATAGTTAACTTTCTTTTTTGAATTGTAGGAAGAGAATGGTGATAACAATAACCTGCCATCTGTATGACACAAGCATGTGGCTGGCTGTGATTGGTGAAGTCACAACAGAAGCACCCAATGAGGATAATTTTTTATGGCTTTATGTAGTACACCAACATATTTTTTTACATGTTTCATACTTAGATAAACCATTTGGTAATGTAGCTTGGAAGGCCACCTCTGTTCCCCACTCACCAGCAAGCTGATTTTTTTTAAATTCACCAGCCAGCTAAAAATGCAGAGGAACTCTATCTGCCAGCTGAAATTTGCCAAAAAAGATGTTGTTTTATGGGGTTTCGCGCTTAAATAAATCACTTAGTGGTGTTGACTTGGGGAATTAGATCTGTTCCCCATTACCAGCTGGATGAACTGTTTAAGGTTTGCCAGCCAGCCAGACTCGTGTGGGGAACAGACATTATGGGGAACAGACTCGATGGGTGCTTCCGTCACAAGCATGTGGCTGGCTGTGATTGGTGAAGTGTGCTCAAGACATATATGTATATATAAGTGCTTCTGAAATACTCTACTGAAAAAGACAGTAATAAGCAAAAATATTTTGGCAAGCTTTTCTATTTATAAAAGATTGTAAATGTCTTGCACTAAACTTTGTGCTTCATTGAACTTTAATGAAAGACCAAGACAGCACAATAGTTTAAAATTTGGATGATTACACTGTGATTGAAGGTGCTGGCATGTAAACAGGAAATAAGATAATGATTTACAAGTGACAAAAGGACCTGCATGAGGAGAACTATTTTGACAATGTGGAAAATAAATAAATCTGAAGCTCACCCAAAATCAGTGATGTATATAACTTTGAGGTCATTGTAAGTAACCAAGACATTTGAGTTAAATTATTATGATATGAAGTATTATTTTTTTTAGACTTGCAAATCAAAATTGTTGCATATACCTTTCAGTTCTGTGAAATGTTAATAATGTTAGACAAAGTCTAAATGCATGTATAATCTTGTATAACAGATATTGTGTGCTTGTTTGTATCTTAATGTGTACCTATGTGATAGCGTGAAAATAGGCACCTTTGCGTTTCAAAAAGTAGTTCTACCCTATTTTATAATATTCTTCAACTTGGAGTTTTGAACTCTGTTTTTTGTTACGTCTGCCAGTTAGTATTTACCAATCAGAAAAACTTTGGCGTTGATAGGCTCGACACCCAGGATTGGTTAATATGATATAGAGCAAGAGAGTTTCTTAGCATGAAAGGAAAGAATTAAATTAATTTATGCTTTTATAATTATGCAGTTTATGCTTGAAACTATCTAGATTATTATTCATGAAAAGACACCATTATTTTTAATTAATATTTCAAAAGTAAAACATTTGTTCCTGATGAATACAATTAATAAACTCAAGCTTATGAATTTAGAATTCTTGATAGATATCTGCTGAAAATATTTTGTACTGGAAAAAGTGATCTTGTGTATCACAAGCAAAATTGTTTTGTGTCATTATAATTAGAATCAAGTATCAAACAATGCGCCCCACTAAGTGCTCAATGTACAGTAGCAACAGTCTGTAGGCTATTGCTGTTTAGGTAAGGGCTGTTCCAGTAAAAAAAGTGGGGGAGGGGGGGGGGAAGGCAGTTGAAATAAAAAATTGTGGGTGGTTGTGTTCAGAATTATGGGTGGTTGCATTACAAGCTAATTAAAAATTATGGGTGGTGGGTATAAAATGAAAGTGCCTTCCCCCCCCTCCCCCACTTTTTTTACTGGAACAGCCCTAAGTTGGTACAATCATTTTGTTTGCTATAGTACTTGCCAGATTTAACGTATAACATTTTATTTTGGCATGAAGTTCTGCCAGCAAAACATACTCTGTACATCCTGAGGCAGTTTAAAGTATTTCTCCCATATCTGAGTAAAGATGTACTGCATGGTTACATGTCACAAGCTGGTCGTGACGACATCAAATGGTCTCATGAAATGCCAAGTTTTACAAGAAAAAGCGTTAGTTTAATATGACTGAAATGTGGTGTTGTACAGTTTTGAAGGTCCCTCAAGTTTGAAAATGTTCAGGACAGGGAATGAATCAAATATTTTATACATTTTATGATATTCTCTCCATAATATTTCTAAGGTTGTGATATTTAAATTTTTTAACTTTGTCTATGAATATCCACAAGGGAATTTTTGCTCTGTACTTATACAAAGAATGAATGAGGCCAGTTGTGACGACATCACACAACTGTTTTGTGTTAATTATATAATAATGAGGTAGGATCGGGTTCTACCTACAACAATTTTATATATCTGGTACTGGTAATAAGAATACTGTCAGTTAATCTGTGAACAATATTTAAAATTCAAAATGTGAAGCTCTAAATTTGAACAAACTACAATTACAATAGCCTTTCTACATGCTGGTGCTACTGGTAAAACCCAATCTTTCCGAAATGTTGAATTTTGTGGATGAATCGTAAGAGTATGGAGAACTGTGTGATTGTTCATTCACAAAGTACCTAATTTCTGAAACATTTATGTTCGTGACCTATGGAGTCACCAAGTACATTTAAAACTTTTAATTTGCACTGATATTTTTTTTGGTTTTATACTGCTTAATTACCAGTACCAATTTTGTATAATCTAAACAAATTCTTTTCTATGAAGGTATTTGTACCCTGTGCATATAACTAATATTTATTTGCCTCACAAGTTGTCTCTCCTATTTAAAATGTGTGTAGTTAACAAATTTAGCGATTCTATTTAATACCAATTTGACAAAAACAGCAACAAGTATTATTCTGTAGAACAGTATATAATGTGTCCAATGTATATGCTGTTGAATTGATTGTATGAATTTATGTTCATGCATTACTTGAATAAAAAAACATATTTTTAAAACAATATTTGAAGTTAGTCAATTTTAGTTCTTTATTTCAACGTTATGACAATTTGCTAGAACATCCTTTCTTTTGAAATTTATAGAAAAATATGGCAACAGCAGTTGACAACAATAATTTTTTTTATGATAAATTATAATATGATTGTTACTCAAAATATTCCAACATTTTACATCGTAGTTATTTGTATATTCCCTTGAGAGATTATATTTGAGATTATTCAACATCCTTACTACTGGATAATTATTTTTAAAAATTAACATACGTATGGTACATGCAAGCCCATAAAATATCTAAAACATTAACTAATAGTGCTCTGAGCTCCCAACTAATTTTCCGTTTGCTAAAAACACGATTCACAAGAGGAAGTCTCAAGATTGTATACTTTGTTGGCATCAACTGACCCAAGATCACATTGTTCAATACACAACAATACTGTTTCAAATGTTTATAAGAGATGAGTTGTAACACAGCAAATTCAGGATACTGAATCAAAATACAACAGTATTTCCATGGCCAAGAGATGGAGTTGCAGTTAAAATCACATTTGAAAGCATTCTGCCAATGCCTGAGTGCTGGTGAAGTCGACAGGGTGATGACAACAACGTGTATTCTTGAGCAAAAGGCTCTTTGGTATCACTTGTAAAATTACACCCAGCCTGTTTCAAATCAACATCCCATTACATATATTGAAATAATTATGTTCTATGCAGCTGATCTAGCAATCTAATATCTTGGGTATCAATTTGCTGAGCAGGGAAAACCTACACCGAAACATTATGTGTAAATGATGTTTAAGATTACATTTTGGTAACAAATAACGAGCAAAATATTTGGATTGAATTATCTTCACAACCATTCATCTGACGTCAAAAAGAAAATCTCCAGTATGCTTGTGTTTAAGAGCTGTTTAATGTCATTTTATTATATAAATGGCTAAAATTACTTTCTTTAAAAACCCTAAGATCGTTACTGGTTCAGATTAAGCAACCCATGTGCAATATACACAACTCAGATTATTAACAAACTATTAATACTTACATACTGTTGATTTTCTTTTGAAAATCGAATGAACGGTTGCATAAATATGCTCATTTTTTACTTTAGCAGTTACCAGAACCTGAAAATCTAAACCACTTTCACAAAATAGGGAATGTAGCATTTGAAGAAAAATTAATATATATTAAAGTAAATCCAATGAAAGCATATAAGAACCTCATCACAGACCTCAATGCAAATATAAAATGAGCATTAACAACCTTGACCATTTGAATTAATTGTTAATCATTGTTATTACAGACTATAAATAAGTTGAATGTGATTGCAGATTTGGAAACAGATCATGGTAATCAGGTGGGTCTCCTTCTTGACCACAAGGAAATAACAACAATTCCTGACCTGCACCAGAAATAGGTTTACCCTGAAATAAATAATATGTTCAATTTAGGAATGTCAATAAAACAGAATTAATGATATAGAATTATATTGCATCAACTATCTGGAGAATTGTTTGCTACAATTACGTCTCTCAATGTCTCTGGTTCCACATAGAGTTTAATCATACTTTTGCTCAAAATGGTAAACAGACTGCACAATATCCTGCCTCTTTTATTCACAGATATATAAAGTCCCTAAATTGTAATACTGATCAACATATACAATTAAACTAGAATGGATCGCATAAACTTTACCTTGTGAAAACTTATCAAATCATTTAATTTGGCATGAGCTATCTGATTGGTTCCAAAGAACTGATAACTTCCATCAGATGTGTCTATAAGGAAGTGTTTGCATCTGTCATCTGCTTTGTAAGATATCGTATAACCCCACACTCGTTCACTAACTCTAACCAGGAATGTTCCAACTTTTTTATTGCTCAAAATATTTTCTGCTTCTATTCTAGAGATAATACCTAGAACAAAGACATAAGATTACAATTATAGTTATGCAGCTAACATTTTTATTGAATAACTTTTCAAAATTTCATGTTCTGTAGTTGACTTGGAACTAGAAATAACAAGATGATCAATAACTACTATAATCAAATTTACTTTACTAAGCTACATATCTCTAGCTCATAACAAAAGTCAGCATAATTATTAAGATTTATTCATTTACTAACCATGAAACCATGGACTAACATTAGTTGACTTAGGTTCAAGTCCAGCGTCACGAGTCTTTTCTTCTTCATTGAACCACTCAATAATGGCCTGTCGATTTGGCGGTCTCGGAGGACGCTTCTTAGTAGACAATCTGACAAAAAAGCAAAAATGGAGAACTTATATCATATGATTTGATTTCGTGCAAGAAAGTACATAGACAAATACAGTATTAAATCATATTCATTTGACTCTCTGCAAAAATGTTAAAGACAATTATGTTAAAACAACTTCAATCAATTTCACAGAGGAAAGTTGTAAAATGTCTGTAATTAATTCGGTTGCATATTTTTCATTCATCAAGTCCGTATATATTTAGTCGCTTGTTTGAATGGTGATGATTCCAGCCAGCCAGTCTTTGTACAACAATCGAAAGTTTGTTGTTCTTTGTACAATTTAGAACTGTGTTAATAGACCACTTGCATGCATCAGTTGGCGCAATGAAGTTAACCCAGTCCCACAATTCTCCACTTTTTGTGAATGAATCATGAGAGCATGTGCAACCCGGGAATTGCTCAACTACAACCCATTGTAAATTGCAAAATCAACGGAGTTCACTCAACAGTACATGCTAATCTGTTACTATGTTTCACCTGTTACAAACATAAAACGTTTAGCAAATATAAAGACTTACTTTTGTGGAATGGGAGGTGCTGATGCATCTGTGCTGAGTCTTTGTAATGCTCCAATCACCTTACTGGCCGTCTTCAGGTTCATACTTGATTGCCTGTGCTCTTCTCGTGCTCGACGAGCTATAGCACGGATTTCAGCCTCGGCAGCTTTGGATTTTTTTTCTGTAGATATAACAATTTAAAATCTCGCAAATGGAAAACAAGTTTAATATATCAAAACCAAGCTATGACATCTCCATGTCACAAGACAATGGTCACTAGAACAAAGTGGCTGGGGAAAATTTGTAAAAGTTATAATATGTTAGTATCCAGGACGTCAAGTGCGGGTTCAAACATTTTTACCTGAATGCATTAATTCCCAACAAAACAAAACTAGAGACAAGTAAGTGTCTCCCCAAGAAATGTACTACCATCTTGATGAGTTAATTGCTCTTGCCTAATAAAGGGGATTTTGTTACTCAGTTATATAACTGTTACAGTATGAATAATGGTAGGTGGTGCTGCGAGACATGTTAGGAGTGCGGAATGACTAAATTACAAATTAAACAGATTTTGTCAAAGGCAAGTTAAGGAGGGATACTGTTCAAGGGACAGTGTCAACTTGAATAAATATAATCCTTTCTACTATTGCCAGGTAAATTGTTTCACAAACCTTGTTCCTCCCACTCTTTTTCCATTTTCTTACTACTTTCTTCTGCCGTTTTCTCAAACAAGCTTTTTCTTTCTTTGAAAGACATATAAATTTCACTTGTTCTTTTATCACGTAACCGACTCAAGCGTTCTTCTGATTTCCTGGATTCTTGTTCCTAATAGTTATGACAACTCAAGTATTAAAATACTTAAAGACAAGAGGACATAGTCAAATGCTACTTCAAAGTTCTACAATGTTGATAAACTGCCTCTTTGAAAAATGCATGCAATTTTATGTATGACGTTGAGTAATTTGATCGCCTTACTGCAGCACCAATAAGTATGTTGTTTAAATAACTGACGCAGACCTGGTACTGAACTATCAGAGAACCTTGTATTCTAAGAGTCTTCATTCCTAGAATACTGCAGAGGTGTATACAGGAATCTTTTCAAAAATGTTTATTTTTTGTTGAGGGAGGATTGTTATTAGAAGTCAAATATTTGGTCAAATCTTAGAATTTACAGTTTTCACTACAAAATTTAACAATAACACTCCTGAAAACGATGCTTTTTCTGATCGCACATGCTCCACTTTTATGTGAGCTAGCTTAATCTTGACAAAATATAATAATTTATACATAATTAAGTTACCTTGATCCTTCTTAACTGTACATGCCTTTGTTCTTCTTGTCGTTTTTTCTCTTTTTCAAGTTCCTGAGCAGCAAGTTTAGCTTCTTTTAACGACTGGTATAACGCAGCCTCTTCTGCTTTACGTCTGCAAACGAATAATTGCATTTAATATTATCATACTTCTGCACTTCAAACGCAATAAGAGAAACAGCATGCTGGGTCACATTTCAACAGCAGCAACATTCAGGTAATTTCAAAATGTGAAACATATTGAAATTACAAGGGCCAGGATGATTTTGAGAATCATCCTATCACGCTGCTTAAATTGACTATTTGGCGAAAGGAATTGGATATTATGAATATGAATTAGTGTATATGTTTTAGAAGTACGTACAGTTCTATTGATCAAAATAATAAATTAAAGAAATATATAGTTATCAAATTTATGTCATTGCTCATTACATTTCATTAGCAAAAAATTTTTAAATAATTGTTTTCATTGTCTTTTAAAAGGAATATAAGTAGAATTGCTTGTAAAAAGGTACTGGTAATTAATAAATAGTGGGTTAATTGTAACTTGACCTTCAAAAGGCATGCTTTGTTAGTAAAATATTTCCTCTTGGAATATGCTCATACAAAATGTTGATTACCAGCAATATTTAAAAAAGCACTTCCTGTTGGAATATGCTCCTATAAAATGTTAATTACGAGTAATATTTAAGAAAACAGCGATGCTGATATAAAAGTGTGCGGTGCAGAGCTTGATCGTGGAGAACATTCAATGGGTTAGATACACACATACAGTCACTTTCATTAAATTCTCTAATACTAAAATCTCATCCTTACGTAATTTCAAAGACATTTTGAATGGCAAAACATTTCCCATTTTTGAATTCTCTCCATATAAACCTTTACATAATAGCTAGAGGACGAACTTTAAAATTAATTTTTATACACAAAGAAAAGCAGCCTTACATTTATTCTCCAAATAAACATCCCACAATTTCTTGAGTAGAATCCAGATCTTTAGTTAACAAAATATAAGCAGTTCCTCATTTATGAGGATC
>JAOXYB010034651.1:2327-12536 GCA_028565635.1 Phoronis ovalis | reverse complement strand
TGATTTCTTGAATGTCATCTCGTGGAGCAGGTAGTTTAAGTAAGTCACGACTAACGTTGTCCCTAATGTTCATAGGGTAAAAGTTTAATTCATTCATCAGTTAAAATTTGGGGAGAGAGGATGGGGAAGAAAATATTTTGAGGTTATTAAATTGTATTATGCTTTTTAATGGAATCTGGTTCAAAGAATAGGTACAGCAGGATATGCAACTAATTAGAAAATCAAAAAACTGCAGTAAACTCACAAATTTTTTGTGTTCTGTTGCCGTGTTGATGTCACCCATTTTTAAGGCATTCGTAACGTGTTGCCATAGTTTCCTGGATTCAAAATCGCCCTGCAGCGGTAATGGACGAATTTTTTTCTTCATGATATGTAAGTTATTAATATCGATTGTTTTCTGATCACCCTGTAATAACAAATGAATATTATGAAAGACGTGAATGCATACAAATAATTAATAATATCACTTGTAAAATACGTTAGCAGAAACAAGTTTTAAAAGTACACAGTAAGAGATTCTGCGAATTATATAATGCATATTGCAAGAATTATCTCAACTTGACAGATAGAGGTGGCAATGAGTTCATTTTTATATTAAGACAACAGCGCATCTATAACAAATGTTGCTT
The DNA here is from genome assembly GCA_028565635.1 of Phoronis ovalis. NCBI lineage: Eukaryota > Metazoa > Phoronida > Phoronidae > Phoronis > Phoronis ovalis. The sequence continues at coordinate 11,907 of JAOXYB010034651.1, read as the reverse complement.
AACAAAATTACAAAATGTACCAAAATGTATTTCACAATATGTGAGATACAATTACCTAATGTATTCTAGCACCAGCTCTTAAATACTGTCAAGTACAAAGAAATATGGGATCCTTAGAGATGGTGTGAACCCGACAACAATAGGACAGAGATGAATTTTATTATGAATTCGTTCATTTGAATCACACATAATATTTCTAATGGCAGTTTACAAAACTAGAACAGATTCTTTTTTCAAAATTACTATGACCACATGATGGCACCATCAACTTCCTGTTTACGCATACTTAGAAAATGGGTGAATGAATGACAGACTGACTGACTGAGTGACAGACATCAATTACATGCAGAGGTGGAGTTCCATCTAAAAATACACAGACAGTATATAATACGTAAAAATAATTAGTAAAGCATACTTTTAAATTTGTATACTATGTAGAAATACTTAAAAAAAACATTACATTTGAATACGTAAATTCTAAAAGACCATTCCATTCACCATTCACTCGACAGATAATGTCACCGGTCAAACCACTCTTAACCTCTGCTGTTAATCTGTGAAGTTTTCCGCCATAAAACGGCTGAAAAAATAATCGTATCAAATATTTGCAACTACTGCACAATTTAAATTACCAGCTGCGCGAACAATATACCATTGCTTTAGCTAAACTTAGAACCGAGTCTAGCCATCAGATATGAATATATTTTCTTTAATATAGAGTACATATAAATTAATAGGGTTATTATTAAATACTACACAGAGATCTTACTGACCTTTATATGACATCAAAGAGCGCTATGAACATTAACAGGTAAAGTTGTTATGATTTTAGCGACCTGGTATCCAGTGGCTATAGATATGAGTGGTGATATATAATACGTACCTTGGTGTGAAAGGTAACGGACGCTGAATATCCTGTTTTTGGACATTGTATGTTTATCTTATCTCCTAGCTCCACCCACGGATATGTTAATATAGACCTCGCGTATACACTGGGTAATGAGAATGTGTACTCTTCTCCGTGATTTAATAAATGCAGTGATACTGAAAATATACAACAAAAACATTAATATATTTTTTATCTACTTATTAGTACTAATATAGTTTCATAATGATTTAACAGCTGTTAAGAGCCATAACTTATAATAATTATCATCTAGTATTTCAGTCAACGAATGTGGACTTCTTCACTAGGTGGCAGGGCAGTCAGCAGATTACACACAATTCTTATAATAGCTAATTTATAAAAAATTGGTGAAAAATTTATGGAGAAACCCGAGTTGTACCACACTTTTACTCCTAACATCTGTTTCCATAAAAATAATATAATTCAACTGCAGTACAGTCCATATATTTGCCGAAGAATTGCAAAAAGCACAGAAATAACACCACCTTATCTAGTACATATGTTATTGCTTAGGAAGTCTTGTTCCTTGAATAGCGGGTGATAATTCATCCAGAAATAGCAGGTAGAATATCTTCAATGTGGCGTGATGATTCTTTAAAGATAGCAGGTAAAAAGTATAAATCTTTTAAATAACTTACATTTTCCCACCATTACCAAACCTATCGACATTCCCATAAATTTGGATTTGGTCCATATTGACGCATTCATACAGATGTGCTTTTCCGGACATTCAAAGTAAAACGCTGAAACTGAAAGAAAAATGAGTTTCACATTATTTCGAGAGTCATCACCAGGAACTTCGCTTAAAGTTGTAACACACAGCTGGTACTTCTGCTGTTTTACCATCTATACAACGTGGCACAAGGTTTTCAGGAAACACAACAAGTTTAAAGTGTACATAAAATAATTTTAAGCATTTTGATGAGTTAAGATCTATGGCATCAGTGGTTTCTTTAGTATAATCACAATATTCAGTCATGAATGGTATCATAAGCTAGAATGCACACAGTAATTGTCACAAGAATAGTCTAGATGTATGCACATGGTGGCGCCACTTATCACGACTCCAAAATATGCACTATTTTTTTAATGAACCATGTTACATCAGCATAAATGTTCATTCGATCTTATTTTGATTCAGTAAAAAGATATCAAACACAAATTTTAGTCCAAAACTGAATCATACTTATTAAGCCATGAGAGCTTTAGGTCTTATCACAAGACCTTCATCAGTCCTACTAACTGTGGCGGGAAGAGGTCACATGATGTTCTGACCTCAAACATGTTCTAGACCAAGAGCAGACCCTCATGGCTAGAAGAATCAAAACAGCCATTCACATCAGAACTTGAAAACCAGCCATCAACCGAGACATGGGCTACAATCTACCACCCATTTACGACAGTCTTTTGAGGTCAGAACATCATGTGACCTCTTCGCTCCACAGTTAGTAGGACTGATGAAGGTCTTGTGACAAGACCGAAAGCTCTCATGGCTTAATATTAATAATAAGTATGATTCAGTTTTGGACTAAAATTTGTGTTTGATAACCATGTTACAGTTTTCTGCACTTGAAGGATTCTTCACAAAACAAGCAGGAATGTCATGGCTGACTACTGGTGGCTCAACCAAGTGAACAAAAATAATCTATCAAACATTTTTTATCAGCTCTTAAACCTTATTAAAACAAGTATGAAATCTGTTGAATGAAAGAGTTCCCAAAATTAGGGCTGTTCCGCTTTTAGATATACGGGAGGGGAGGATGGCACTTTGATAAAAGAAATATGGGTGGTCAGTTTCTAATAAATGTATTTACATATTAATCTACATACAATAGCATGTAATAGGCACTAAACATATTATGGGTGGCGGGGCGTTCTAAAAATTGCCTTCACCCAACACCGTACAATTTAAAGTAGAAAAGCCGTTAGCGCACGGAAAAAAAATGATTGCGTCTTTAAAGATACGACTCAGCATTTTTACCACATTTCAGCTGCCAGATATTGTATAAAGGTTTATGCTAATGACATACATGTAGACACTATCTAAAAGAATCTTTCTACTACCTCTAAACTGAACCTCCTACAAGTAGCTGAGTAAAGATTACCTGGTGGGTGATGGGATACCTGCTCTGCACAGTACGTTAGTCGATGAGATCCTGGGATATTTTCGTTACTACCACTACTACTATTTCCTTTCGGCACTTCCCACGAACAGTGAAATGTTTCACCTATGATTGGGTTATATGGTTTCTTGGCTACTGAACCCTACAACAATGATCGTGGTAGGATATATTGTGTGTGTGTGGAACTTTGACTTTTACTTGAATACCCTTAACTATTTAAAGAGAAGGTAAATAATAATAAATAATATTATTAATAATTAATATAACACCAATATCTTTCAGTAAAATTCAGTATAAAAATACAATATGCTAAGTAAATATTGTCAACCAAAAGACAATTCACTGAGCAAATAAGAAGTCAATATGAGTAGGTTGCACAAAAAATCATAGTTTTAATTTGTAAAACCTAGAAGTTCATACATGTAGAGCCAGAGACAACTGCATGATTATTAAAGCTGAAGTGAAATTTCAATTTGAAAAATATATGTTTTAATAGTTTAATTTCACATAAAAAATTAAACATCATAACTTCTTAATGGTCATGTGGACGAAAAAAGTTTAAAACAAATTAAACTACTGTGTTATATTGGTGTGTTATGCATTATTGTCAAGCACATATTAATTTAAATGTATTAAGGTAGGAAATATTTGAAACTTTGCAATCAATATTCTTTGAGCACTCGTATCGTTGCATTGTGCCAATTTTAGTTTTTAAAAAATATATAACTTGCTTCCGACAATCTGAAGCAGTATTTGCTAATCAGTATATCACAAGAAACATTATGAAAAGCAAATAATGATATCTGTAACATATGTGAACAAATACAGTTTACAGCACTGTATACATGAAAGAAACACAAAACAGGTGAATATTTACTCCAGACAAATAATGATATTAATAAAACGACTTACTTGTCTACCAGCATGAAACGAAGTTAAGTACCACTCAACAACTTGTAGCATTCTAGCCTCTGCATCAGCTAAGTCAGGTATTCTAGAATTTTAAAAATTTACGCACTAAAACGTGTTGCCTATAAAAAGTAAATTGTATTTCTAGAAGGAAAAAATAGAAATTTGTATAACATAGTGCCCCTAGTGGAAGCTTACGACTAATTTTAAACAGTTGTGCGATGAAGATGTAGAACCATTATCTGTACAAGTTGTGTTATTTGCATCAAATATGTATATAACATTCAAAACACAACAGCTAAATGCAGTAGACACTGCTAACTTGTAGTGCAAAGAATAGGAATTGAGCTTACAACTGTTAGACCATATGTGGCAACGATTGTAAAATACATGTATGGTATAACGGAGACAGAGAATCAGATAGAAATAAACTAGCGGTGGCATCTTGTCTATTATATGTATTTCAGACAGATAACAGTTCTACTGATGTCTACTCAAATAGAGTCTAGGATCTGAACGCGTGAAAGGCAGTTATACGTTGTGATCAACATCTGGATAGTTTGAACCTAATATGAATTACATCGAATATCAATGCATACATAAGGTTCTACTTTATTGGACAATGGTTCTGCCCAATGAATAGAATATTAACTTACTGTAAAAACATATCAGGATGGGCCATACAATCAGCAAACAGTTCTAGTAAAGATCGTTTTTCTAAAATGAATGTTGGTAGTACAACCTACAAAGAAATGAACATCCAATCAAATGCATCACTCCAGACTTTTGACTGCTTTTCAACTTTTTAAGAATTAAATGCTTTGCTCTCTACCAGTTTTCTGTCACCAACTGCTACAAACTGCAGGCATTTTGTTCTAAATGTTGAGAGTCAGTTGCGGTAGAATAAAGTAAACATGATAGCTAAACATATATTACATAAACTTAGTATATTGTAGACATCTTATCCTATACTAGGTATGAACACATCAGTATTTATGCACCATGCTGTTTACATTACAACCATCCAGAGATCTGGGGGGATGAATAACTACATGAAGATATTTGTAAGCACTTACTATAGTAAGAACCATGCCTAAGATACATGTACTTCTAAGCGCTTACTTTAGTACGATCCATGCCTAAGATACATGTACTTCCAAGCACTTACTTTAGTAAGATCCATGCCTAAGATACATGTACTCCTAAGAGCTTACTTTAGTAAGATCCATGCCTAAGATACATGTACTTCTAAGCACTTACTTTAGTAAGATCCATGCCTAAGATATATGTACTTCCAAGCACTTACTTTAGTAAGATCCATGCCTAAGATACATGTACTCCTAAGAGCTTACTTTAGTAAGATCCATGCCTAAGATACATGTACTTCTAAAATAAGCACTTACTTTAGTAAGATCCATGCCTAAGATACATGTACTTCTAAGCACTTACTTTTGTAAGATCCATGCCTAACTTAAGTTGAGACAGGAGATGTAAGATGATACTTTTATGTTCTTCTACACCACCAAGATCTTTCTCCGTGTGATCTTCCTGATCTTCCACATCTTCTTCATGATTTACTGGTACTGCAACAAACAACATTCTTCTAATTAGTAACGTAAAGATGAAAACAGTTTTGAAATAATCGTCCCTATGACTAAGTTAGGAACCCCCTCAAGTATACGTGTTCATATAGAATACAGTGCAGCCACATAAAATCACGGCAGTGGAATTACTCGAACCAATAAAAAATGGTCAGTAATCTAATACTTACTCTATTATTCATAATTACAATGTTTACGTATTCGAGTGAAGGCGAAAATTTACACAAAAAAGTTAGCCTTAATGCTAATTAATTAACTCTGATTATAAGCATATTATTACAATAAAGAAAATCAAAACAGTGACATCACCACACAGGGGTCTGTTGTCAGAAACATTGTAAAGTTACAATTCCGTAAATCAGGACATACAAAAGCAAAATGAGTTGTTAGAAAAATCATAACTTTACGACTCGTGTAAATATCTGTACTAAGTTACAGAATCATAAGTATTTACGGAAATCGCAAGTATTCAAGAAATCGTAACTTTATGATTGTTTCCGACAACTGGCCCCAGGTTTCAATTAATAAATGCCTTACATTTCTGATGAATATACTGTTGAAGTTCTAAATTTTTTTATGATATGTTACAGCTCAATCATGCAATCCACGACTTTAATCAGCTGCTCAAAGAAGACCAGCGACACACTAATCAACAAATTAAAGTAGAGCAGTCATGCAGATATTTTTGTTTTTTACCTATTTTTTGTGTCTGTAAACTAGTTGAAGAGCACGAGTCTTGAGATGATATACTTCCAGACCTCGCACCTCCACGTCCTGGTCTAACTCTAGCTCCACCCCCTGTTTGGTGCCTGAATCAAATTACAAATTATATTAGATTTACTTACATGGTACAAGAAAGAAAATATTTCAGCAAACAGTAGCAGTAATGAAATCATTCAAAAACTATGCATGGGTATATGTGTGTATACATGTTTGCACATATATTTGTATAGTCATATTTTTATTGTTCTTAGTTACTTTTGTATTTGTCCATGTACTTTGTAAAATATGTTACTGTGACAATAAACTATGTATATATATAAATTGTAAAAGCTACATCCATAGGAGGCAGAATGTAACACACACACACACACTCACTCAGCCACCTAGCAAATTAACAATTATATTAGGAAGACGAAATGAAGGGCTTTTTGAATAATAGATATACATATAGCTATTTATTTTATATCTTTAATGCTAAGAGGGGATGAATGGAGAATGGTGGTTACAAATCACATAAAATTATTTTTTCATGTAACCCAAAAATAAAATGTCAAAATCACATGGGTGTGGTGCAGGAAGTATGACATTTCACGACCCGCACAAATAAATTCTTCATCTCTCAAATCACAAATAAATTTGGGCAATCACAGGTCATGAGAATTCACATTTCATCCTCTAATCCCCTACTGTGATAATCAAATTTCAATGTCCCAGTATATGATTGCTGAATCTTTTCATAATGTAGCTTACCTTGGTTCTAACCACTCGACAGTTGCACCTGAAGGTATAACGGTTGAATGTTTTGCATTGCAATTCTGTTGTTGTTGTAACATGTTAAGACATTGTTCTAAACACACTAGCGTTGCCTGCGATGTGGCCTTCAACAAAAGCATGTCTTTATCTAATGAGTTCATATAATGGCCATTAGGGGGCAGGTCCTGAAATATAGAACATGACATTGAGAAAAGTCCTTTATACCAGTTTCAATAACACTTTGTATCATTTAAGGTCAAATGCTATCAAGCTGTGTCATATTTGTTAAGCAGCAGGAGTTACTTTGTTAACAAAGTGGGAAAAAAAAGTTATCATGGAATTATAATTTCGGCCTATTATTACCATCGATAAAAACTGAAACAAGTTTTTGAACAAACGAGCAGAGGTATTAGTCTTTATTATTCCCTAGTTCATTGTTACCTCCACTTTGTGAACTAAGTGCTCTTGATGTTCTTCAACTTCTGACACGAACTCTTTGACCTCTCGAAGCGGATCAGCCATTGAACATGCTATTGTCTTGTGATGCGATCTGAAAATTGAAGAATAATGAATATCTCAGTATCTTATACAACATTCGGCGTTAAATCAGGAAAAATTAAATTTTGTGCAAAACACAACACGCAAAAATGTCAATTTTATTTCAATTTTGGCAAAGTAATGTTCCTTAACCAAGTTGCATTATTCATATTAGATAATCCCAGAGTCTTACCTTGTGGTGACAGTGGTTGAAGCATCACATTCGTATTCCTTATCATCACCAGTATGCCACTGAGTTGTCGGCTCTCTTTCAGTAATTTTACTCTGCGGATGATGCGTCGGCCCGCTGGTATCTACGCTCGGATTGGACGATGCTCTGGGGTGACCTTCTACTCGGTGCATACTAGGCATCCTCTGGATTAATAGAAAATAAGTTGCAAGAGAATTCTGGCATGTGCAACTGCATTGCACATAAGTGAAACTCCAGACAGTTCAGCTGCACTGAGTTTAAACTAGCTTAATTTAGAATTCTATATTTGGGGCACTCTTGTTGTGTCTTGCTGTAATATCAAGATATACAGGCGCAGTTCGTTTTGCCAAGTTGATACACAGTATCAAAGTTCATTTAAAATGCTGATAGTTTTTTGTTCAGCATTCTCTAAAATTACAGTTTTGATAGGGCTTCTGTTCAAGAAATTTTAGAGCACATCTTCCACGCAAATGTATACTTTGCATTGTTGCTATTAAAACAAATGTATAACAATCAACTCTTCCAAATAAAAATATTAAAAGGGCATTTTTATGTTTACTGTATTCAACAACTTAATGACATAGCAACCAACAAACAATTATATCAAGGTGAGATACAATAGGTTGTATTACGTAATAATAACACAATGAAACAGAGAAATATAAAGAACTTTATATTCCACATAACACTACATTTTGCTCGTTTGTTTGATTTTCTTTCTGTAACTATTAAGATACCTAATTTATATAGAAGGAAGTATTACGGTGACGTGACCCTAAAAGATTGTTAGCTACAGTTAACATGTAAAAGATGGTTGAATACCACAAAACTAATCTATTTCTTAGGCCACACTAAAAAGATAAGCAGTTTAACGGGTGAAAACTGTTAAAACCGAGTTGGTCTGGCTGTTTTTAAAAAAAAAAGTTTTTAAACAGACAAAATTTAAAAACAAATTCGGTCAGGCTGTTTTTTAGTGTTAAAAGGAGAAAGATTTCTTCTCGGGTTAAAGGTTTAAAAAAAATTAATAATAGTGAAAACGTTAAAATTTCAAGCAGTCGTGTCCATTAAACAAGGTTTTCTCTTGGTCAGTACTTGGCAAGCATTAAATAGAGTAGTCTACTGTTGGAACGGGTTCTGTTCCAGGAATGACCTTTTAAATGAACATAAGTTGTTACTGTACATGCTTCACATTGTAATAAATTCAGGCTACATACTGTATAGCGATTTCAAAACCAAAGTCAATCTCCCTCATGAATACTAAATCTTTTAAACTGTACATACACCATCAGTACATACATACATAGTTACATACATACATACATAGGGACAACTCATCGGTGTCATAAACTGAGTGTGATCTTCAATGGTTGCACTACATACACACATACATACATACATGTACATACGCAGAGACAACTCACCGGTGTCATAAACTGAGTGTGATCTTCAATGGTTGCACTACATACATACATACGCAGAGACAACTCACCGGTGTCATAAACTGAGTGTGATCTTCAATGGTTGCACTACATACACACATACATACATACGCAGAGACAACTCATCGGTGTCATAAACTGAGTGTGATCTTCAGTGGTTGCACTACATACACACATACATACATGTACATACATACGCAGAGACAACTCACCGGTGTCATAAACTGAGTGTGATCTTCAGTGGTTGCACTACATACACACATACATACATGTACACACATACATACATACATACGCAGGGACAACTCACCGGTGTCATAAACTGAGTGTGATCTTCAGTGGTTGCACTACATACACACATACATACATGTACACAC
>JAOXYB010034640.1:0-14038 GCA_028565635.1 Phoronis ovalis | reverse complement strand
TTTTTCATGTTTTTTTCATTTACGACAGGGTATATTTTTGGTGATCTTCATTTACCACAGGGTCAGGGTTTTTTACCATGGGCCGCACACCCCTACCAACTTTTCTGTCAGGTACCCCCCGGGGGATTAGTAGCCCAATCTACGTGATGGGTAAAAAGCCAAGTGTTCCCGTCTGCCCCATAACTACTATATATCTGATTATTGTAAACTGGATCAAATCTTCACAAAGAAAGTTGAACACCTTTCCAGTGTTCGGATATTGGAAAACTTTCAAACTTTATTTAACAGCTTGAGGAATCCCGATCCTTGCCAGCCCAGGAAATGCTCACCACCAGGTGGCACAACTCATTTTTGATAATTTATATTTTGATCAGGTTCCAGGTCATTTTTGTATAAAATATTTTATCATGATATAGCAAATGTTTGTGTTTTGCATCAACATTTGAAAATTGTGCTTTCCGACTAAAATATCCTAATTACTTTAACTTTTCATTTTAGTCGAAAAGTTGTATTTATTTTTTTTTAAAGTCTGCTCGTGACGTCATCAATATCTTGCGAAAATGGCGGACACAGAACTGAATGTTGACAGTGTTATTTCAAGGCTTTTAGAAGGTAAGTTAGGCACATTTTTTAAGTAATCAAGACGGCGGCTTGCACAGACATACGGTGAAAGTAATCTGGGAACTAATTATGTTACATATTGTTTAGTTTATTGACTTTAAACAACTTTGAAAACTCTTGGCGTATTGGATACTGTTGCTACCCGAAAATTTGATCGACCAGTTAAAAAGGGCGGTTTAGTGACTTTAGTGCGTTTAACTTAATATCTTTCATTCGTTTACAGTACGAGGATGTCGTCCAGGCAAACAAGTTCAAATGACAGAGCAAGAAGTCAGAGGTTTATGCTTAAAATCCAGGGAAATATTTCTAAACCAACCCATTTTATTGGAATTGGAGGCACCATTGAAAATATGTGGTAGGTTGCTAAAAATAGCACATTACTGGTAGCCTGGTACGAGTACCCGGAACTAGTATTTACAATATGTTTTGCTCGTAAAAGTGTGCACATATTTGTGCATTATAAAAATGATTAGTTTCATGTGAGATAAAACAGTTTTTAAACAATTAAAACATTTGTACATAATTATATAGGTATAGAAGGAAATGAAATTATCTGCTTAGATTATTTTGTCACTGATGACATGAGGTAAATTGGATAATGCAATCCGATAATTCATTCGCTGGGTATTACTTGGCACATTTCACATCATTTATCCTCGTTTGTGCCAATAATTTGCTGCTATGTGCAGAACTACTTTAAACCAGTAAATTACTATATGGTTATGATATTTATTGATACAAAGAGATATAGCTGATATTTTAGTGTAATCAAATTCCTCAAGTTTGTATTTTTTATAGCAGTGATCCGTGCCCCTTAAATATACATATTCTTCCTTATCCCAGTATGACAGACTTTTTATTTGTTTGTTATTACATCCCATAACACATGTAATGGTATTAATTTATGTTGGCTGCATACTGCAATTTCTGTAAAGTTATCTATCATCTGTCTGATATGCAAATAAGTTAATGGTTTAAGGACTAAGTTATAAATATGTTTACTGCTAGCATACCAGTACACTGATTTATGCCAAATGAAAGTACTATTCATAACCGTTAAATTCTGTCTATTTTCATTGTAGGTGATATACACGGACAGTATACCGACTTATTGCGACTCTTTGAATATGGTGGCTTTCCCCCAGAATCAAATTACTTATTTCTTGGAGACTATGTTGACAGGGGGAAACAGTCCCTTGAAACAATATGTTTACTTTTGGCATACAAGATAAAATATCCAGAGAATTTCTTCCTCCTGCGTGGCAATCATGAGTGTGCTAGCATTAATAGAATCTATGGTTTTTATGATGAATGTAAGTATTATTAGTCTTGTGTTGTGTTAATGACACTCCTGATGCTTTTACACCACTGTTAGGTACTTCACATACTTTAAGTTGGACTATATGTAATACCAGATTTCAGTAAATGCATAAAAAATGTCTAGGAGTTGCTTGTGCTGTTGTTTCAGAACATTATGCTCACATTGGTAATATAATTATCCGTTTGATATCTTAATGTTTTCACTTTACCTGCTGATGTGTAATTATGATGCAGCTGGAGTTTGTCGCAATAGAACTGTGCTTGTACAGCAGGGAACAAATGAAGAAAATTTTGGGTTGATTTAATAGTGAACGAGATGCATTAGCTTGCAATGGTCACAGCTGTTATAGAATGGCATCACTCTTTTTTCTCAAATTGTTGCTTGTAATATATAGAATTGCTGATAAAGAGCTTTATTATTTGCTTGTCTATGTAGAAAAACACAAAATACATGTCTGTCTTGTTTTAGGTAAAAGAAGGTTCAACATAAAATTATGGAAGACTTTTACTGATTGTTTCAACTGTTTGCCCATAGCAGCTATCGTAGATGAGAAAATATTTTGTTGCCATGGAGGTAAGTAACATCTCACTGCAGAAACTATTAAATTTACTGTTAGTATTTCTGTACATGGCTAATTTCATATTTACTTTCTAACATTTGAACTCACAGGGCTACATATGCAGGGGTAGAAAATACATTCTGATGGTTAGATACAGTATGTGGTAGCCTGTCAAATTATGCTCGACTCTATGCCTATATGCGTTACATTGATCTTGCAGGGTTATCTCCTGATTTACAGTCCATGGAACAAATCAGAAGAATAATGAGACCAACTGATGTTCCTGATACTGGTATGTAGAATTAAATATAGTTTCAAACATTAAATACTTTTATACCAACACAACTAGATTTATGAACTAGTTTGACTTGTTGTAGCATGGTCAGCATAAATAAAGTTCCAGCTAAAATTGTTTCGCGCTAAAAGACAAGTTGTACATTCCTGTCAATACTGTAGTATGTGTAACCTATTAAATGTACTGTATGCAATTATCGTCTTGTATATAACACGATACAGTGCATCTTATGCTTAAACTATTTATGTATAGGAATTTTGAGTAGTTGGTAAGCTTGACTGTTGGATTATGGTTTCTACAATGTTTTAATTCCCTTTATCTATTTATGCTTATTTTGTTTATTCTATATTTTAGGTCTTCTGTGTGATTTGTTGTGGTCAGATCCTGACAAGGATGTTCAGGGCTGGGGTGAGAATGACAGGGGAGTATCATTTACCTTTGGTGGCGATGTCGTTAGCAAGTTTCTAAACAGACACGATCTGGATTTGATATGTAGGGCACATCAGGTGAGGTTTGCTGTAATGTGTATATATCATGGAAAAAAATAGTTTAAATAAAATTAATTTTAAGCTGTGACTAATTGCAAATAACCTGTAACAGCATTGTTTCGGAAAGTTTGACAAACTGGTGCCATGAATGAAATCTCTTATTGTGATAGTTCATACGTACATGAAACCTTTAAGAAAGGAATAAGAACAAGCACTCTTAACTTGAAAATATTAATAGTGACTTTTTGGTAGAGATATAATATTACTGTTTTTGAAGTTGGAACTTTTGGTAAACTGTCCATCTAGAAGTTATGAAATAGTGTGCCCAAAATTGATTCTATAAATAGTATCCCAGGAGGGTACTTCACAAAATACTGGACAGGGGTGTGCGGCACAGGCTTAATAACCGGATCCTCCCAACTATTATTCCCTGTCAAAAACCAGTTAGTCTAACTTTTTTTTTTGCTAATAAACCTGATTGCTAATTTTATGTGTACTGGAAAACTGATTTATTTTAAGTCAAAAAAACAGAGCAACTCAACTTATTTATTAAAAAAAACAAACAGATCTGCTCTGCTAATTTGGTAAAAAACCGGATCCTCTCTGCTAATTTAATCAAAAACCAGATCCACTGCTGCAGCACATCTGAATGTAGATGGATCCCTGAGTACCCCCCAGGAATAGTACTTTATATAAGTTTAAATTTATTTGTTTCAGGTAGTAGAAGATGGGTATGAATTTTTTGCAAAGCGACAACTTGTGACTTTGTTCTCTGCACCAAACTACTGTGGAGAGTTCGACAATGCTGGGGGTATGATGTCAGTAGATGAAACGCTAATGTGCTCGTTCCAGGTAATGGCGATTATTTAAATAGTTTGTTGAAATATATTAATCTCAGTTGTGAAGACTGTATAGGCTTACATAGTTATTATCGCATGTGATACTTTATACATTACCACTTATTGTCTTGTTCTTAAATGTATGTCGCATTATCTTACCAAAACATGCTCTATGAAACAGTATTAAAAAATGTTACTTGTCTTACCGTCATTTCCTTGTTCTTATAGATTTTAAAACCATCAGAAAAGAAGGCAAAATACCAGTATGGAGGTCTAAATTCAGGACGCCCAGTAACCCCACCACGGAAGCAACAAGCTGGTAGTGGTGCAAAACGATAAACTTTTTTATGAGTCTACGAGTACTTTTAGTGAAGTAATACTATCAAACATTTCCATCTACAAGCAGTACAGCAAATCTACATGGCATGGCCCACAGCTATTGGCGCCATTATGTTATTAGTTAATACCTTTTGTAGTCCAGACTCAAGCAATTTGACATACTTATGATGACACCTTAGATTTACATCATACTTTACTAGTCCCTGTACTACATTATCTAGTGTTTTAGTAAAAATTCTAGCCTGCGAAAATAAAATTAGAGTAATCTGGAAGTGCATTTCGAGCAATTCTTGTCCATAGCTTGTTTTGTTTTTTTCTCCCTTTAACTCACTGTTTGGTATTTAATATGGCAAGGCTTCCTCATTGTTAAAACTGTCAGAACTATATCTTGGTAGTTCACTGTATATAATAGTTATTATTATTACCAGGTTTGTTATTTATTATTATCAGTAATGTTTTATTGTGCTTAGATAATTGTGTGATCGTAAGCGCCACTTTGTAATTGCTAAGTACCAGTGTACATTATAGTTTCCATTTGACTTGTGCAAAAAGTAACTGATTTGTGGGATTTTTGATATTGACAACCAAACTTGGGAGAGGTTCAGATAAAAAAAATTACATGTTGCAATGACACATGCAAAATATCTTTGTTCTGGTGTTAAAGGAGACCTAATAATTATGTTTCCTGCTTTGCTCACTGTTACTTAACATCATAGGCTATGGATTTGCTAATTGTACATGTGACTATATTTATTACTTAGCAATGTACTAACTGACTGCTGTTTCCAAGATGAAGCTCCATATTTTCAGAAAAACATAACTTGACTGTATATTGGTATGTAGAATGGATGTATGCACTAAGTCTATATGTACAAGTGTGTTATAGGTGCTATCAGTCAAGGATGGGACTTGCTGTCTGTTGCTTGCTGCTCCACAGTTGTTCTCATTGTGTACTTGAATGGCATTATGAAGGTTTTATATTGTGATATCCTGTACACGTCTAAAGACATCTCTAGTGTAGTAAGGATTTTTTCTTAACGGTTTTGATACTTCCTGTATAAGTTGGTACAATTATTATACCTGTTTTCTTTGATTAAAAACATGATTAACTTTTGACAAATTATTATTCCTTTGTTTCATGATGATTAAGCAAGTAATTTACATGCTTTGTTTAGACGTAAACATCCCTAGGCATATATGCAAGTTTTGAAATAAAAGTGTACGAAAAACTCAAATGGTGAGCAGGTGCTCCTGTTTGCGGCTTTGCAACACCTTCCATTTGCATTGATTTCCGGGTAAATAATACTCTATAGATCGATGTGAAATTGCTCCATAAAAAATGTGAACGAATTAAACAATATTTGATAGCAACATGGAATCCATTGACAGACTAGAGACCTGATGTATGATGGTGATGAAAGCTTTGTTGCACTTGTAGACACGAAAGTGAAAAGTTCTTCCTGTTGTCTTTACAAATTTTCTGGAATATCTTACAATTGAATCTCGTATAATACTGCAGTCAATAGGACGGCATTAAATAGTGCAATTCTGTTTTAAATTTTGTTTAACATATTAACTTGACTGATTCAAAATTATGTATCCATATAACAAAATGATGATCCTGGGAATCAATGTCCTGCAGACAGTTATTGCAGGTTATTCAAATCCGTCAATAGGCGGACTGTAGTCACTGCATTAACATTCGCTTTTTATCCCTTCCTCTTTTGACCGTGATTATCACTTTTACTTTAAAATGTGTGTATAATTTTACTCAAAGTGACCGAAAACAGAGTTTAAGAAATAATGGAATTCTTTTGTGTAGGAAAAACCTGCAGTGTTGCCGGTTTCCACAATTTTTTCACCAGGTGCCCTATAATCTGCTATAGCAATAAGATTATTGCCCACTCCAGAACAAAAAATTAAGTGTGGTTTAGAGACATAATTATCTTGATTTGTGACTGGAAAGAGTTTTCATCGGAACATCAGGCAAGATATTACAAAAACACCATTGAAGGGGATGGGGAACTTAATTATGTAATTAATGGTTATGTAGTGAAAGTCAAGGTGTAGGGATGGAATACGACTGTAATAAAATTTACGAAGTGTTTATTCACATATATTTATATACCTATACGTGTAAATACTTACAAAATAAGTTACCAAACAAGGTTACATAAAAAAATAACAAATGGAAAACAACTCTTGACACATGATTTATAAGAGTGGCTACTGACAAACTTGCTTTGGGTATTCTTTATGGATTTATTGTATAGCACATTAGCACTAATACATAAACTAATACATTAATGAGTATGACTATAATTAATTGGATTAATAAACAAGTATGCACTGAAATCCCAGACAATTCTCTATGCACTGAAATCCACTCCCACAACATGAGGCGTGGTGTTTATTGTCTTGTTATCAACCAATTTGTAATTTAATTATTATAAAATAATTTGTTTCACTGTCACTAATCTTTTGAATACACATTTTCAGGCACTCATAACACAGTTACCATGACAAATATGATCTCTTTTGCTTTAGTTTTAATGCAAGGCAGAAATTAGGAATCTTTCAGCACACACATAGAGAAAGTCATGAAAATATGGGTTTGGTACAAAGCAATTGTTAGAGGAGTCAACAAGAATCCCCAAGCATACATATTTATGCGCACTTTGCACAATTTATACTGCGTAAAGTTATATATTGCACAATAAAGTGAAAGCTTGACACGTTTATGAGTACACCAGGAGTGAACAAGAAGCAAGTAATCAATAACCGATGCATTTTAGCATTCTAAACACATACGACAACTCCCTTCAAGAGCTGTTGCTTGGCAATACAAGACAATAATTAGAAAATTTGCTAAATCAAGATGTAGTTAGAAATCTAGAACACATTCTTTTCAAAAGGCAGACAGGCACGAAATGAAATTCGTCTTCCATTAAGCTTTGTATGGTAACAGGCTGATCCAACTGCTTCATGCTCTGAATCTTCTTAATATGTAACACTGTACCCAAAGACATGCATGTACTGCATTAACGTATTTCCTTTATTTTTTTAATGTGCCGATCCAGTTACAGGCTATATACATATCGTCTCAAAAGAAAATAGCAGAAAAGAACTGTGATATTTCCAATTATGATCTGTCTGTTTTCTCAATTACCAGATATAGCCTATCATTAAGGGTATGCAATCCCTTGGTCAGAATTTTGTCACATAGATAAGCAGGAAAGAATGTTCTAATTTTATTTTCTGTTGTTAAACTAATTTCTAAGTGATACAGCTTTAAAACAATAGATTTGTTGACTGACATGTATGCTACAGCATCACTCATTAGTGCTATAAGAAAATTTAGTAATAAAATAGGCACAACTATAATGTAAGAGATATAAACAAGAATAGATGGCAAACTTTCAGGGCTGTCGTTCCTAAATGAACTTTCGTCTACAATATTCAACATATTTAGGAAGGTAACAAACAAGGCAGTGAAAAAATTGCCATAATCTTCTGGATTATCCCTTTTCATCAAAATTTGAAACGTTGATGTAAAAGATACAAAAATGACAAGATAAATAATCAAAAATTTGAACAGAATTCTAACCATATTTTGGAAAACAATGACAAAATGACCAAGAAATGGAGAAATTTGTAAGAAAAATAGCACTGACCATATGTTTGTGATTGTAGCTGCAGAAATAAGAAACAATGTGTAAGGTTTTCTTGGAAAATACCCTTCATAAACCAAAGTACCGCATAACTGAAGAGCGCATACCTGATGCACAGTGTCGCAAAAGCGGAAAAATGCTGTGTTGACAACATATTGGATAGTTATATTAGATCTAATGATTTTCGGGATTTTAAGATACAACACCATGTCGTAAACTTCAGTATACACACCGACAAGCCATCGTATGTTCAACACAGTTGCCGTTATCACAAACACATTAAAAATAGTGGGATCATCTTTCCAGCTAATCCCACCCTCAACAGGAATCATGGTAGTGTTATAGGATGAATTGTCTGGTATAGCTGTTAAGTTGTTTTCTGGCTGCTGCGTGTATCTGTCGAATGTTATAGATAATATTAAGAACAGCAGACAGTACGCTGTCCTTAAAAATGCCCAAGTTAAAAGTAACCATTTTGTTTGTTGGATATGTAATGAACACCAAGTGTGTAGGACATTGGATGAAGAAATGTGTTCAACATGGTCATCCAAGTGTTCATGCTCTAACAGCAGCACAGTATACAAAGCAGAGCAGAATCTCCTCCTAGCTTTACTGCCAACATAATCGGTAATGTCATACAAATGCTTTTGTGCGAGACCAGGAGAGTCGTGTATAATTTTATATACATTCCTTGTGTTTAAAATGCTATTCCCTAGACGATATCTTCTCAATCTTCCAGCTAGCTCCAAAGGTCGTAAACCATTTTGGTTGTCTGACAAAAGAATTTTTTCTAGATTGTCTAATTTTCCATTCTGGCTTAAATGACGTTCAATGATGTGATACATTTCACAAAAGATAAGTTCATCACTTGTGTAAAAGGCTGCAAAAAGTACCAACATGTGAAATATATTATTATTACCATCTTCAACAACATCGGTTAATTTTGGATGATGGCTTAGTAGCTCTTTTAATAGTGGTACAGATCTTGATAACACGGCCAGAGTTATGGGACAAACAATTTTCTGAGGAAAAATGCTTTTTACCAAAACGAATAAGGCATCATCTTCATTTCCTGGTTTCTGTAGGCAATTTCTAATGTATAAATTATCACCATCAAAAGTGCCGTTTATTAAGCGTTTTTTTTCCTTCAGTATACTGTTTTGCAACATATTGCTTGTACTTTCGGTATTTCCTTCAATTAAGGTTCTGAACCAAAATTCATAATCACTTACAGGCAATAATTCCTTTGATTCCTTTAGGCACATTTCGACTTTTGAACTTTTAGTACCCATGAAAACAGATTTCTTGCTTTGTAAATTTTCTACCTTTATTTTAGAACCTACACTCGCATTTTCCAAAATATTCTTTTTAAAATTGCATCGAACCGAATTTTCTTCATGTGAATATACGATGTTATTGAGCGCAGAGTCACTTTCACTTGTAATAGGAACAACTAGAATTTGTTTCAGATTGCCTGCCATCTTTCTACGTTTTCTTGTGATACTGTAAAAAAAAAGAGTACATTTCAGTGTCTCGTTTACGCATTTTGCTGGTATTTTTTAACTTCTTGACGACAAGTCCCAATGGTCAAAAGAAAACATGTCATTATCAAAACTATTTTCTCTTTACGTTTAAAGGTTAAATAATTTAAGCTATTCCCAAACCTTATATCTTTAATGTTTTAGATATTAAAGTTATTGTATTATTTTTTCTAGTTGCTATGCAAAGCGAATGTTATTATAAATTAAAAATAATTGGAAATACAATGTTTCCCGATCTGAGCTGTGTAAAGTATAGTTGTGACTGTATTTATGCAGTCTGTGTGTGATAGATTGAAAAACAATATTTACTTAAATTTATTATTCAGCGATCTCCAAACCAATATGTTGTATCTCAGTCTGATTTCAGAATACAGTAGAAATTACATATCCAGGCTTAATTTCATCCTTGTTGATTTAATAAAAAATAAGTGTTTTTACAACTGTGCTTTTTAATTAATAAGATGTGATTCTATAAGATGTACCTTACCCGCAATTATCTCTCTAAGCATAAATTTCCTTTAACCGATTTGAGAGATTTTGCTACATGAGTGCACTGTGATACGGTTATACAGTGAAGAGGTTAATCAATAAAAACGCATTATTTAGCTGAAACTTTGTTTTATTTAAAGCAAAAGTACATTATAGTAATCAAAATAATAAACAATAAAAAAATGATTTACTAAGTTTATTACGTACCGGGTTTATATTTAGATGTTTAACTGTATTCGCACTCTAAACACATCATTGTTGTTATTATGAATACTGTCTCCTGCTGATAAAGTTCTAGGTGGTTATTGGTATGCTAATTACATTAATTTCAATTTGCACTGCACTCTATTGTATCAACTAGCAGAAAAATATTACATGCATTTCAAGTTACATGTATTTTAGTATTTGATCATCTTGCTGACAACTAAGTGCTTGTATACCCTCGACATAACATGCATTTAGAACCCAAATCACTGGTAACAAATTGGCATGTATTTATTTCTATTGTTGTAAAATATAAATTCACCATTCATCAGCAACGTCTACATCTCATTAATGTTTACTGATAGACAAGTCTAAATATTGCCATTCTGCATTCACCATAACTGTCATCAGCAATTCACTATCCATTTAGAAGATAAGAAACATTCATGTTTCACGCTTTAAAATTTTATGAAAGAATGTTATAGAACTCGAAATTCCCCATAAAAATCTGAAAAATCCTTTCGTCTAGACCTATATAGGAACTGACACTGCATTAAGTTACTTCACCTAACACTAGATCAACCATACAAAATATTTCAAATTTATTGATCTTTTAAGTTTACAATATATAAATGTATTATGACTTATCTGTCTTCTCAAGTACCAAAAATATCGTGTCATTATTAATATGTAATCTTTTGGTCAAGATCTTGTCACATAGATAAGCAGAGAATAACCTTCTCTATTTTTTGTTATAAAACTAATTTTGTAAAGAGACCTAGTAATATTGTTTCCTGCTTTGCTCACTGTTACTTAACATCATAGGCTATGGGCTTGCTAATTGTACATGTGACTATATTTATGTATACTAAACTGAATGCTGTTTCCAATATAAAGATTGATTTTTTCAGAAAAACATAACTTGATTGTAAATTGGTATGCAGAATGGATGTATGCACTAAGTATATGTACAAGTGTGTTATAGGTGCTATCAGTCAAGGATGTGACTTGCTGTCCGTTTCCTGGGGCTAATGTTTGTTCCACAGTTGTTCTCATTCTGCATTTGAACGACACTACAAACTTGTCTATATTATGATATCCTAAGTATATACATCTAGACATCTCTAGTGTAGTAAGGATTTTTTCTTAATGGTGTTGATACTTTCTGTATAAGTTGGTACAATTATTATACCTGTTTTCTTAAAAACATGATTACTTTTGACAAATTATTATTCGTTTGTTTTACGATGTATAAGCAAGTACTTTACATGCTTTGTTTTTAGACATAAACATCATTACGCATATTCAAGTTTTAAAATAAAGTAGTACAAAAACTCAAATGGTGACCAGGTGCTTCTGTTTACGGCTTTTCAACACCTTCCATTTGCATTTTATTAAAGTTCAGTGCATCCTCATTCCTAGTCATCTAGTTGCTAGTTCTATTTACTGTGAGCCAAGCATCTATTTAGCAAAATGAGTTGTCATCTCTTATCTACAAATATTAATTAATTATGCAGTGTGCGAAGTTAAGATAAAAAATCACTAATTATTGGCATTATTATTAAAATCCCTAACATCTAGCACCTCTAAGCGAATAAAGTTCGGTCCAACTTCCTTTACCCGCAGTCTATTCATATTATAGCACTTCGTTTTCATTGTATTTATTTACCTGTGGTCAATTCACATTAAAGCACTTCCTTCTCATAGCAAATAAGCATATTCATTGTTTGATTGGTCATTATCAAGCAAATTACCCATCAAATAACTTGTAGGCTGGGCAGAGATTCAATTTTGTTTTTGATCATATATTATGGGCACCATAATGATAATTATTCATATCAATGCAGACCGTATATACAGCCACACAATCAAAGCTCACATGTTGAATTGTGACGGAGTTCCTGCAAGATATCATGTGTCCAGTGAAATCAACTGCCTCATGTTGGTACAGTTTTGTAGCCTCATTTTGCATATATTCAGAAAGCTACTCAAATCGATTGACTTGGATTGTAGATGTCCCGTACTTCATAAAGAGAAATGATTGGGTGATCAATGTACAAGATACACAATAAGGATTACCTTTCAATCCACTATCTAGCAAGGTTCTAACTTCTTGAATCATTTTATTGTGCCGTAACTTTTCTTCTATTTCTAAAATTTGTAACTCTTGATAATGGATGGTTTCTATAAGTTTATAGATCTGCTCATAGCTGGAAGAAAAATAACTCAAATATATTTTGCTTTTTTATGAAACACAAGGAAGTTTTAAGACAGTTTTGGACAATGGTACAAGACATAATCTCGCATAATTTCTGGCACAGTGCAACTTCATTATGTTTGAAAATACTAGCAATCCAAATTTCATGAATTTCAGTAACCTTCAGCATTTATATCTGTACCCTAACCAGAGTAATTAAGACTGCAGTAGAATCAATGCAGCAAAATTGTCAGTGCATATTTCAGTGTATTTTGTATTTTGTGTTGATACACTGATAAATCCCAATATATCATTATGTAAATATTTTGTTTTGAAACTTTGTAGGTGCCTGAACACGTTTTCAAGAAATTTCACAATCATACCTGTTTTAGAAGTAAAATTTTACAACCATGTGAAAACATTTCACCCTATCCACCATTTATAATCTCGCTCTCGGATTTCATGTGAAACATGTTTTATGGAAAAATATGATTAAAAAAAAGTATTCTGTTTCAATGAGGACATATTAAAGTTTTGTATGTATTTTAATATAAATCATTTCAGAGATTAGCAAAAATTAAAAGAATCTGGGTGAAATTTGTCTCAGGTACCTTGCTGCACTGTTCATCCACAAATACTATTGGGATGCAGGAAACATATGGCTACTACAACTAGGCTACCGATGATCTACTTAGAAGTATTAAACTGATGCAGTACCTAGTCTTGCCAATATGAGTGCATTTGTCTCTGACCTCCACATCACCAACACCAGATTTATTCCCTGTCTCCATTATGGGCATTACTTTTTCCTTTTTCACTTGAAACCACTCTTCAATTAATTTGAGCTGTAATATAAAATGTAATTTCGATTCATCCATTAAAATCATATTTACCGTTACAAAAACAAAGAGATGTACATGACAGGCTTGGTCACTTTAACTTTGATTTGCTATACAAGGATTTGTGAAGTTTGGCAAGCCTCACCCGTCAGAAGTTCTCCGAGGAGCAGCGCTAACTCACGAAGTCGCGACTAACTTAGCCTTAGGCTCAAGACCAAGTTACTATGAAGATGGACAATTTTATAATTTCACATTTTTATTAGTTTATGTTTATACCCTTGTCGTATTTTTTATTATTTTTGTTAAAATGTGTTATTTTTAATTTTCTTAAAACCATGCACCGGCATACAGTTGTTAAATACTACCAGATTGAATTTATATACAAGTTTCGAGCTCTATATAAATTTCTATCCCTATATGCTACAATAATAATATGGTCTATTAATTTTAAAACATATTTTTGACTTTTGCGAGCTTATAGTTTCAAAACAATTTATTTAGTAAATTTATAAGATAACTAGATAGCCTTTTAGCAAAGGCAGGGTTGCTCATATTGGCTTTATGAACGTTAAATGACCTCCAAATTACCTTTCAACATCATTTTTAGAATTTTGACCTTTGACCCCTAAATGACC
>JAOXYB010034629.1:0-14039 GCA_028565635.1 Phoronis ovalis | reverse complement strand
ATTTAAATATGACGTCACAAGGTCATGAATTATTCATATCACTGGAAGGCTTGCGAACTTTACAAGTCCTTGTGGACAGCAAATACCCAACATATATATGACAGTAAAAAAAAAAAAATTTTGCAAGATAATTAAAAACACTGATGTAAAATACATAAAAAAGAGAAATAAGCATTAAATTTTTTTTTAAAGTCCACAAGGACTTAAGCAAGTCTAGCAATTATTGTTTCTGAATAGTTTAGTCTGTTACAAATATTTAAAAAAAATCATTGAAATATTGACAAAGAGATAATTTATATAAACTTCATAGTTTTTCTTAAATATTCTTGTGATCATCATTTATTATCATCTCACCTTTTGTTCATGAAGTGCTGTCTGCATTTCATATTCTCTTCTATGAGCTTTTTCCAAATCAGACAAGGTTTGATTCAACTAAAACAAAATCACAAAATTTAAAAATTACTGTAACATAACAATGACATTGTTTGAATAAACAAATGATGCTTTAAAAGAAATATATCATAATGTCATTACTTTCATTTAACACATGTAATCTTAATTAAGAAAATCAAGTAAAGTAAGCAAAGTTGAAATATTTTAGCTAAGGTAGTTAAAACCTAATATTAGTCCACCTGTTCTTGAAACTGAATACCATACCATGCAAAATATTGTTTTAGTTTTATTCTGACAGTATTGCAAAAAATACATAGTACTACAAAGATTATTATTTTATAATACCTTAGCTTGTAAATCCTCCAGATCATCATCCAATCCCGTGTAATCTTTCTCTACATTAGATAGTTTCTTCTCAAGTTTTATTGATTTCTCTTTCTCTGAGAGCAAGTTAGCTCGTAACTCTTCAATTTCATTCTCTAACTCCCTGTTGGTTTTGACCAATGGCTCCATGCTGACAGATTTTAAATTTAAATTATAGGTGGTATATATATAAACAAGAAGTTGCAGGTCATATAATACAATAAACAATTTGGAAATACAGGGTAACTTGAATTCTTATTTGGCTGCATACTAGGATCATCAGAAAACATCACCATCTACAACCACTTAGGTAATTAACACATAAAGCATTATTACATGCTTGATATGTCTTGACATTGTTGTCATGTCCTACATTAATTAATTATACTTTGTCTACAGGTTTGCAATACACTTAAGGACCATCATTAACTAAGTTAGGCTCGATTCCTCAAGTAAGAAGGCTTTTTTTAAAGGATCATATTTTGCATCATAAAAGATTATTCTGATGAAAAGTAAAGTTTACTGTTGATTTCTTTCTCGTAGTAATTACAGAATCAAGCGGAACTGCACAAATATTTTCAATGTGGTCACCTTTATTATGATGATAAAAACGTACTTTTAAAAGTACCTAACTTTAAAATGATATAACTCAGTGGAAGCAACAATTAATATACTTCTGATTTTTCAGTTACATGTACAGTTTGCTCACACTGATCTTTAATCACAACTTTTGATGCTGTTAATCTTTTAATGCAAAAGTGGCTGAATTTCACAAGTATATTTTAAACTTCAAAAAAGATTAACAACATCAAACTTTACGATTTAAAAAAATGTAGTTAAATTTCTTTGCCCAAAACTTGCCATTTTTACATCATGGGAGCACTTCTGGACTGAAGATTGACAAACTGTTTAACAAGGAGACAGAAATGAGACAATCAAACTTAATAAAGGTATGCAATCGTTTGTTTAAGTGTAGTGCTCTATGGAGCCCAAAAGATTAATTATTATGTTTTATCTCCAATTTTTACAACTGACGTTAGAATGTTTGACTTGTGCATTGTCGGAAAGTTCTTGTATTTGATTTAATGAAAAGAAAAATGCACAGTTTTTTTTCTCATCTATATTGCAAATATTTTTCACTAATTAACAGCCAAGTTAATGACCGCCCTCAGTTACATATAATTTGTGGATAATTGCAAATTGGTTAAAAGAATTAAATTTTTAAACTACTCTACGTATCTATCAGTTCCTATTATTATATGCATGAAGCATCAAAAAGTAAAGTTGCATGTTCATGCATACAAGTTATTACTTTCGTAAGATCCTTCTACTATGACTAAATGCTCAAAGCACTGATCAAAGCACCAATTCAAACTGTAAATTACTAATTATACATACTTGCACTGCAAAAGTCAATCTTAATCATAAAAAACATAGGATTTGCATAAAAATACAAGCCAAAAGAAACCATTAGAAAAGTTGGCACGCTTACCCATGGATCTTATTCTTGAGATTATCGACATCTTTAGTCAGGATTTGTACCGAGTCATCAGATACTTCCAGCTGAATTTGTAGTTTGAGATTCTCATCAGTAAGTTTCTTGATAGTATTTTGCAATTCACAAATATGGCTCATTATCTCAGTATTATCTCTGGAAAAAAGTACCTCAAAAATGGCTCATTATCTCAGTATTATCTCTGGAAAAGTCCTTCAAATATGGCTCATCTCAGTACTATTTCTGGAAAAAAGTACCTCAAATATGGCTCATTATTTCAGTATTATCTCTGGAAAAGTCCTTCAAATATGGCTCATTATCTCAGTATTATTTCTGGAAAAAAATACCTCAAATATGGCTCATTATCTCAGTATTATCTATGACACCTGATTATAGTTAATATTAATATTTTTAAATATTCAAAAATATATTTTATAAGATAACAAAGATAAAGATTGAAGTGCTATAAATAGCATACACTTGCTAAAATCATTATTATTGATATTGTTACACAAACATTATGGCAAACCACAAGTGATTACACAACTTTGAATTGTTAGCCTGAAAATGTAAACATTGAACATACTTGTACTATAAATTATTTATTATTTATTATAAAACAAGTGCTCCTGCAGAAAGTACAAACTATAGGCTTCACTGTAAAACATTCAGTGCATAATTGGAAATGTCAATATTTTTTGTGCCTTTAGTAAATACACAGAAAAATCAATTACATGACAGTATAATCAACTTACTTAGTAAAAGTGACAAGTAGCAGAGGTTAACAAGCATTTAATTAGATGTAATCATGTGTGAGTGATACATCCACAAACACACTGCATCAAAGGCACTATTAATGTGTACTTTTGTTGCTGTCTATATATGCCTCTGTTGTGATCAGTTATTAAAAGAAGAAGCTAGGAATATGGCAGATATTACACCAGCTTCATACTTTGACACTTCCCTGTGAAAGTGCTTGAGCATAAGATTCAATCAATATTTACAAGATATTCCAATCAATCCTTTTTTCATGGCTTATCATATTTCACTTAAATTATAATATAATTCAAATTATGTATCTATTTTAAAATTTTAATAATACTTTTCCATTAATACAAAAATAGCACTTCTAAGTACTATGTTAAATTCTTACTTTTCATTATGATCACTTTCTCCTCCGCAGCCAGAGACTTCCAGACTGTTTAAACTGCTCTGTGACATCTTACTTCTTACACCTGCAAGAATGTATACATTAATATATATACATACAACAACAACAATGAAAAATCAGATTGTGACAATAGTACCTGGTGAGACAGCAGTTATCTTGGACTTATCAAATTACTCGTTTTCTTCACAAAATCAGGTGCTTCCCATTTCAAACAATTATTGTTTTACAATATTCCCAAAGGAAATCTGTCTTGTCTCTATGCGAAGTTTAATTATTTCCATTATATATACGTGATGCAAAATATCGTTATATTATTTTTACTCTCTAGGCTTCAGCCAAAAATTAGCACAGCTGTTGTTATTCAAAATATATTCTAAATATGCCATCAAATAGTGTCAATGTGTGTCTTTCTGCTTTCAATAATCTGGTGAGCACAAAACATTTCAATATAAAATCTCTTTCATTTCATCAACATTTCCTCCATTAAGTGCAATCATTCATTTCCTAACAACCACATTGATGCCACTAGATATTGTTAAGTCAGTTTAAAGGCAAAGCAAATACACTGCTCTATATTTTCAAACACCATTTGATGCATTCAGGACAATACATCTCTTTGAAAGCTAAATTAATCCATCCATTCTTATCCATTCTAAGGCATACATAATTCCAATTTTACATACATTATGTGCAAGGTTTATTCTTTTAGAAATATATTCTTGTTTGAAGATGAACAAATTTTATAATTAAATTCTTATCAATTATCAACATATTTTATTAAAATAAAAATAAAATGTATTTCATTGAAAGAAATTTACTAAAGTGCTGTCTAAATTGCTGCATATGGATTAGTAAGTCTAAATTTATGAACTATTAGAGAACTCAGAAAGCATTCCTTTCTGAATATCAGAATGTAATAGCTGACAGATATCTTCACAGTTTGATAAATATAATTTGTATGGGATTTTGTTGATAATTAAGTATTATTCAGGGTATTTAAGTATTATCAAAGACATGTTTAGCAAAATTATTTTGTAATGGACTTTTAGAAATAATTTATATAAAGCCAAGGAATGTTTCAACATAACCACTTTAATCTATGTACTTCCTCAGCTTTGTTTACTGAAGACAAAAAAAATAAGTTTATAAATAAAATTCCTATAAGCCTGTGAAATGCCAATTTATACCTTACTGAGTACTGGATATGATACTTAGGCATGGCACTTGTAGAAATGGTGGGTAGACTTTTTCCAACCAGGTGTGTAATGCATATTAAGTTTTTAGGGTTTACACAGCTTGGGGAAACCATCAGCTAGAGGTCGGATTACTTCTGTAATCCTTAGTAATTTTTTAAATTACTTAAAAATAATCCATATCTTTATAATTAGACTTACCTTTACAATTAAATGAAGTGTGCTGTTCTGTAGGAGAGTTCTGGATTTCTGAATCTCTGCAAAAATATTTTCAAATCAGACACAAGACAATTGTAAAATTCAATAATAATGTTAAAAAAGTCTTACTATAATATATATAGCAATAGGAATATTTCCTGGTCACATAAGTTAAGGAAGCAGAAGCTAAATGAAAATTTAATTATTCAGACTTTGCCTATCTAGAAACCCAAATCACCGAAACATTCACGGAGAAATTCTCAACAAAAAAACCTAGATGTAATTTGGAGCACCTCAATATTCATTAACAAATATTCAAAGTATAACTCTTGGCATAGAACTAGGTAGCATTGATGTATTTTATATATTTAGATCTAATATATCATATCTAGAATTTCTGTATACATTGTTAATAAGTGTAGAGTAGTTGAGCCTTGTAAAACTATAAAATGTGTTTACTGTGTCAAATAAATATTATTCATAAAAGTTGTGAATATTATAATATCAATTCAATAACAGTGTCAATGTCACAGTATAAAAACAAACACAGAGGAGCATCTGACATTGAAATACTGTCACAAGGGTATAGCATGAATTTATGAAACAGTTCTTTATACTTGTTGTCAAGTTGTCTAAAGCTTGTTTTTTACAGTCTCATTAGCAGAAACTTATTGTAAAACAAAATTTAATCATTTTCAAAATTTAAATTCTCTGGTAAAGGAAATAAAATATTAACTAAAATATTTTTATAGAAATCCGCCAGCTCATTGTTGAGCCTGAGAAAACAAGGTAAGAACTGTTAAAAAGGAATATATATAGCCTTGCTGCCCAAGTTTGCCATCTATATACATATATATAATTATATATATACACAGATATATATATACACGCACATATATATACACACACATATTCTTCTTTCTCTCCCTCTCTCCCTCTCCCTTACTACCCTACTTTAATTAAAAAAGCTTTTACACTCTTTAATGTCAGCTGTACCTATATTCTTCTGCCTATGTACCTTGATGTGACAGTTGCAATTACCTACCTGACTACTACAACAGTACTCTAACATTTCACAATTAAATGAGGTTCTCTTATCACAGAGTAACAGAAAATTACAATGCAAATTGATTTTCAGATTCTAACTCTACAAGTTGATAACAAAGGGGTGATAATTATATAAAATTCAAAAAGACAACAAGGGAGAGGATTAATGAGTCATTAATTATAAAATATTAACGAAGCATGGAGAAAAATAGAATATTAAGCCATAGTACTATGACATTCAGAAAGTTTCAACAGGGTCACAATGGATTGAAAGTATGTATGTACACTTTTATATAAGAACTATACAATAGTAAACTAAATTAAGTGTTTGGAAAAATTTATCAGTTATCCACACCAGTATTTCTAACTTCAAGTTCATATTCTATATTGTAGTGTAAAATTGACGATTTGCAAGTAAAATATGCACCTTAGGCAAAGGATAACGTCTGTTTTAGAAAATAAAATGTATTTAAACTGCATGCAGAATCCTTTCGGCATAGTAAATTTAAACCATTTTCGCAAGAAAATGCATCAATTTGCTTAAATAGTAAAATAATAAAAAAATCAAGCAATTAGCGCAAGCTCCTCAATTTTATGAATGTCTTACAGAAAGTCACCTTGTGCTATTTATTATGTGGTTTTCTTTTAATCAAGGTTTAATGATAAAAGTTATAATATTTTTAGTATGAAAAATTATACGTAATCAGCATTGTTGTTGTATAACTTGCAGCAGTGCAAATTCAAAAAAACATTTTCCTTAATAATATGTAGTTTTTGTTGATTAAAAATAACTGACATTTTTTAGTTCTTAAAAAGATCTTAGTCAGACTTTGGTCAAATAATGTTTAAAATGTTGATAGGCTACCTGAATGGTTGCATATCTAAAAAGAAATACTAAGACGACATCAGTCAAATTCTCTCAAGGTTGTACTGACTGGCATGGGAAAATTTGGTTTAAAAATGTTGTCATGAATAGGGATATTTGTAGCTTAGGGGCTGAAGCCTAACAAATATTAAATGTTGAAATGATACCAAGGCTGATTGCTCATAATAGAAACAATACATAAGCAATTTAGCAATCAATAAATCTAAAAATATTGACTGATTATTAATTTTGTTTACATGCTTGCCATATTACTTGGGTACTAAAACAGCATTCTGATTACCTTTAAAAATTAGTAATCAAGATTGGCATGGGGTGCCTCTATCATGCATTAACTATGTACTCACCTTATATCCTTGATCCAGTCAGCCATTCCATTTCTGTAAACATCAATATCCACACCAACATCTTCACCTTTTGGGTCTAATATGAGTGCTAGATCATCTATATTGTGTTTGCTCTAGAAAAACATAAGGTCAGTATTAAGATCTTTCAAAATATTAAATACATTTTTGTAATATTTTCCAAAAAAATTTAGGTAGCTAGTATCATTCAGAAAAAGTTATTCTCACTTTACAGTATACATGTATAAAATATATATATTGAAAGCATACAACTTCAGTTTCTTATCTATACAATTGGTATAAGTGCACCATTGCATCAGGCTTTGTTGACACTATACATACGTATATAGTACCGGCATATTAATACACATATTTTTTTCTGTTTTTTTGTGGGGCATCCCATGGCATTTTAATTTTGGGTGTTTTGAAATGTCAATATGTTGGATTTTCTGATTAAAGCAATAAAATTCCTGAAATCATTACAATTTTTTAAAAATCAAAATTTGAATTGGGCCTATTTCCATTGGAATCGTGTGATTCATCGGTAGGTTTGGTAATAAAACAATTTTCTCAAAATCAGTATGATCAAGACTGCGAAAAATAAAGTATTAATTGGTTGTGTATGAAAGGGTGTACGCTCACGTCATAAAGAGATAATAGTACGGGGAATGTTGCTATTTTATTTTTGCATGAATGTTATATAGTATTTTTTAATGGAGTTGGACGGGGAATCTAATGCCAGTTGGCATTTTAGGTTAAAACGGTTCAATTTCTAAAATGCATGTTGAAAAATCAAGTCAGAAATCCTCAGCTTACAGTTGAAACTTCTCAAAAATAATCTTTACATATATATCTACAAAAGAGTGCCTCAAATGTTGGAAATGTTTTGATGACTCAATTCATATTTTACATCAAAGCAAAATTTTAAAAGTCTAGGAAACTATTTTGTAGCTATTTATAGATATATGTAAAGATTATTAATGCAAATTTCAACTTTTTTGGGGGGGGATTATTTACATTATATTCTGTTACATTTTACATTTCAATTTTTAACACCCAAAATTGTCTCAGCATTGGTCATATCACCTTCATATAACAGGAAAATAAGTTGCATATTTACTAAGTTTATTTTATGTACTTTCAAAATAAACAGTTTTATTGGTCCATCTTTTCATTTAACTACCCAAGAAGAATGGATAAGTAAAAAAATAGCATATAATTTTTTGAGTCACATGGGAGTGTACTCAGGATAAAATAGCTAAGTGCACTCATTCTTACTTGATTTCATAAGATATCAAATTTTATTAAAGTGAGATTACTGTAAAGCTCAAGTGGTGTTAGTTTGCATTTGATGTGATTATTTATATTTTAAATACTCACCTCATTGCTTGCATTTGTTGTCGTGTTTTTCAAATACTCAATTAACATTGAAACTGGTACTTTTCCCTCATTATTAATATCACAGGTATAAAACAACGAATCAATTAGATCTTCTTCAGTAATTAAACGGCTAACATTAGATCCAAGACTATCTTCATCATTACTGTCAATGTGTTCAATATCTTCAATACTGAAGATGTCATCCATTTCATCTACTGTTCCCAGGCATACACTTCCTTAAGAAACTGTTACATATTACACATTTTTACTGCCTTTCCCTAAAACACAAAGAACAATCACAATGATATTAACAATATTCATTCTACAGCTCACTAGACACCCAGTAGCTGTCTGTCAGGTTGATTTATTTCTGTTACGTAGGTGTCTTTACATAGGTTAAAACACAAAGCGCAAATAACAAAAATAATTAACAAATTTAATTTTACAGTTCAGTGCAGTCGTCACAGTGATGTATTTTTATTACATATTGTTTTTGACAAAATAATTCAACGATTTTATGGCAAAACACTTGACAGTATCAGGGCTGCCACTGATGATGACAAACAATTTATTTTCATTTAGTTCAATCATGTCACACGGACTAAGTTTGTTGGACATGCGCCACCGGTTTATCTAGCATAGACAATTTACAAGAAATGCTCACCAAGTTCGTTGAATGGGACCTACTAAACCAGTTGTTGTAAGTAGTTTGCTATAAGAGCTGGTGGTACATGTCAAGCAAATTGGATCCATATATAAACAATTTAGGTAAATGAAAAATTACTGTATGTGATAGGCAGCCCTGAGTATGTACGTAGGTATTTATACCTTCAATAGTTCAAACATCCAAAATATTCAAGCAACCTCTTTTTTATGCAAAATATGTTCATTATACATTCATTTTACTGTCTTTGTTAAGGGGCAATCACTTACTAAGTCATTAAAGTTTACATTTTCAAATACCTCTAAGTGTCATTTTCGAATTCATTTTTGGAGAGTTTTCAAGAGGCAAAATGTCTATACAAAAAGTTTATACAGTGGGACTTTTAGCATAGTTTCATTCTTGGCCATACATTTGCAAGAAATGTTAAGTGAATTACACCTCAGCATATGTACAATATAATGCAGTATGTCTGACAGTA
This sequence comes from Phoronis ovalis, assembly GCA_028565635.1. NCBI lineage: Eukaryota > Metazoa > Phoronida > Phoronidae > Phoronis > Phoronis ovalis. The sequence continues at coordinate 4,430 of JAOXYB010034629.1, read as the reverse complement.
CTGAGACTCACCTCACATGGATTATATGTGGAAGAATTTGTTTGAATACCATATTTTAAAACATTGTACCAAAACTTTAGTCAAAAGGACTAAATTAAATCACAAATAAATATGAGGATAAGACTTTTTTGGTTGGATTTATATACCAGCAACATTTTCAGCATTGCATTGCTTGCTTATAGTGTTCTGGAAAACTGCGTATTATATGTCATAACATTCCATTTTTCTCTCTCAAGCAATTAGTGGATGATATAACCAGAATTCTGCAGATTTATGTTATTATTTCCATGCCATGGTTACTTTTGTTATACTATGATTTTCCCTCCTTATATCTGACAATATAATGTATAATTCAAGTAATATTTTTAAAATTAACGAAGTTTGCCATTTCTTCAATATAATAGTATATAATTATGTTTTTTTATTTGTATAATCACCATGATAAAAAGAGTCAAAATATGTCACTGACTTATTTGATATAACCATACTAAATTGTTGAATCATGCTAAGTTGCGCAGTACTGTCATTATCAAACAATATTAATTACAAAACCATGCATGTTATTTCGTAAGTAAAGATGAACATTTTTGATGAGGATGACATCACGTAATGCATAAAATTAGATTAAATGACCATAAATCATTAATCATATTTTTATGGCCTTTAGAAAATGCTCGTCCACATGAAATGACATTAAATTGAAATAAAAGTGAATATTGGTGTAATGCAGGGAATAATAAATGAGCTGAAATTTATAGAGTTAAAAATTTATCAAGTTGAAATGCAAGCAACTATCATTATAATTGCATAAAGAACTGCCGTTTATGTAAAACTTACTGGTTGTTGTAGACATCAGATTAGATGCATCAAACCAATAAATTCTAAGCCACAGGTGCTTTACAATGATAACTACACTCTTAGAATCACTGAAATGAAATCAGTTGTCAAACATGATAAATATAGTCTGTTAAACAAATTTAATCCTTAATATATATGCTAACAAAATACTACTCATACACAATACATGTTGAATTGGATATCATAGGTTTAATAATTATTATCTGAATCATTACACATTGAATGTTGTATTGAATGAAAGAAGGTTTAACATCACACATATCACAGTATCTAAATTCGATTTTCTTAAACTAGACTTATCTTGAATTATTAAAAGGATAGGCTCATGGTACTGTATGACATCTTTTAAGAGATTCCAACCTATTACAAGTCAGTAAAATACAGCACCGACCTTTAAAATGAACATGCTTTTCCATGTACAATAAACTAGGATATAAATTATTGTCTAAAATGATACAATAACAAAACCAATACAACTCATAAGTTTTCTGTTTATAATAGCTGACGAGTAAAGTTGCCATTACCTGAATGGGTTTTAATAATGTATACCAGTACTTGTACTTTGTAGTCTTGTACAGTCAAGCATTCCATATGTATGCAAGAGTCAAGATGACACTAATAAAATTGTATTTAGCAATTGCAACTACCGTATTTCATATATTAACTGCTTTAAGTACGAGAATGTGTAAAATGTAAAGAGCCTGCTTCATTTTGTCTTTGTAAAGTTGTAGATAGAAAAACACTATTTTTAAAAGCAAAATAGTGTATTACAAAAAAATACTGTACCGTATTTTCTCTAATAATCGCCCCCTGCTATAATAATTGCCCCTTCTGGTGACTAAAATAAATCAGTAATCGCCCCCTCTCTAATAATTGCCCCCGGGGCGGCAATTTGAGTTGAAGATCCATCTGAATTAATACGAGATAATCACATTTTAATTCATTATTATGTGTAGCTGATTAGCTCTATTTTGGGTTTTAAGGAAATATTGTACTATCTTTAATAAGCGTTTTGACTTACAAAATAAAACTTCGGATCACCTCTATGTAATAATAGTTCCAATAGAATTTCCATGCCAAGTACGGGGAAGGCGATTTACGCTTCTTGCCGATGACTTTCACAATAATTGTGTTTCCATGTTGAGCACGGTTGTATACACTGAACAAATTTCTCTAGGTATGTGACCAAAAAAAAACTAACTGTTTGTTTAAGGTTTGGAAGAGTTTTTCTTTTGAAAATAAAATTTCATTACTCACAGAATTTCGTTTAAATAAGCCGATTTTGTTTGATAAACTGACAATCTTCAAAATCTTCCTTATGTATCGCAAACAATAATTTAAAAAAAATCTGAAATATTAATGTTAGGAGTACAAAGAAGTTAATAATCGTGCCCTCTCTATTAATCCCCCCCCCCTCCAATAATAGCTCCCCCTAAAAGCATTTTGTTTAAGTAATCACCCAGGGCAATTATTTGAGAAAATACGGTATTACAAACATGAACTATAATTCTAAAAGTTATAGTTCTTTGAATGAAGAAAAATTTCAAAATTCTCAGATCTCTGACAATAATATTTGTGTCTGTTAAATTTATTCTATATATTTAGATTTCTGAACTATCAATATTCTTTTCTTGAGGTTATTTCTCAAAACTACAATCTTTCTACCAAACTGATAGATATTGGTATCAAATTAGCAGTAAACAACTTAATTGCTAAAAAATTTTAAAATCTTGTAGCCTTCCATTTTGACACAAGTAATTAGTGAAAATTTTCGAAACAAGTACATTCTTTGGAGGCACAGTTTCAGTTTAGAAAAGTCTGCAAATCTTACCACCAGAGTTTGCATACCTGTCAAATATGTGTTTTGATTTGGAGTCCCAGTTTTTCAGCTGCTTCTTACAGCCAAGATAGCTCCTGAGAGGACACGCAGATGGACAAAATCTAGAAGTAGAGCTCAATTTTTCACACTAAAGTTAGCCAGATTATAAAACAAATATTTTTTAAATTTCTAAATAACTTAATATGCACCAGATACCAGAGACTAACAACATTCAAAAAAATTCTTAGGAAGGTAACCTGCCTCCACAATCACACTTTATAAAAAAATCCCCTGCACAAAAAATATGGTAACTTAGCACTTTATTTTAATAGTAATTTTGTCAAATCTAATTGTATTTTAATTAAATTCATATGTGATACAGAATGTCCAGAAGTTTCCGTAAATATGCCCAAACACAACGACCCAAGAAGTAATCAATTTTGTGTGTCCTTATTGTTTTTGTTTTCGAAAGACGCCCCAGGGGCATGTATTCAGCGGGGGCTTATTTACAGAAAAAGCTGGTGAGCATTGCAAATTTTATAATACCATGTTTTTACTTATAAAGATATTTTGTTTTCTGAATTTTAATATATAAAGGTATGTGCATAGAGACTAATGATGGATAAAATGTGGAATTGAAGGAATTACACTAATTTATATCCTCTAAGCAATAGAGTAGCAGAAGCCGTTATACACTGGTGTGAATGTAAATCAGAACATCAATCTCACTAATTATAAAAATGTATAAAATACTACATAGTGTTTTCTAATGTTGAAGCTTAACCAGTTGTGAGAATACTGAATCACTAATAAGAAAAATTAGTTTGTTGACACACTGAGCAAACAGGTAAAAATCAATATTTTATATAATGCCACAGAGAAAATCCATGCTAATATATTAATAGTACCTCTAAGCTACAATATGTAATGAAAATACCTTATTGTCAGTTAAGTAATCATTTGTAAGGTGTTTTATATGATGATTTATCTGAAACATACTGCATGAATTATCTTATTATATTAAATAAATTACTAGTATCTCCCACTCACTAGATGGATATCTTCGATCTATTCAACTGTTTTTTTACTTCTGTTCTCATCTAGCAAGGCATTTTGCACCAAAGTATAATCTACAACATAACAGCTGGGGTCTTCTGCAGTCAATAAGGAAACTAGAACCAACTGGAGATTTCTGTCCTGGGGGGCCATTCAGGTATAAATTACCAATGCTCGTGAATGGTCTGAAAAAAAAGACTAAACAAGTGGCACCTCAGACACAGGTACTCGACACTAAAACAAGAACGGAATATTTTGCTACCATGTGCCACACCTAAAACCGCCACTGGATTTACCCATCCCTCCAAGTATACACCTACACAAAACTTGTCCCTAAGCAAGAACAAGGCAAAAAAGTAACCCACGTTCAAAACTGACCATGCTTAGTCCTTAAAAATGTACCCATTCCACGCAGTTTTGGTAACGATCATGCATACCTATATTTATATCTGAGTAGCTCCCCAGGGTTTCTATTGAAGAGAGAAGTCTCCCTTGTTTTATTTATGCCACCTAGCCATCCTAGAGTTGTTGATGTCTTAATTAACCTCTCAACAAAAAAGAGGATAATAAAGATAACTGGCAGACATAAGGTTCTTAACTGTTTCATTAGGCCCCATCAGGCCCGGGGGGGGTACTCAAGGTTTTTTGACTACGGGGATGTGCCGCGGAACCCAATCCAAAATTTTAGCTTGTGGTA
>JAOXYB010034618.1:0-14041 GCA_028565635.1 Phoronis ovalis | reverse complement strand
TGTTGTCCATGTTTTTAATAAGCATCTACTTCTCACCAGCTGTAAACTTCACTAGGGCCAGTCCCTCCAACTGACAGCATTCTTGGCTGGGGGTACACTCTCGGAGTTGTTTACAACTCACCGAATGTCTAATTTTGATAGGTAATTATTATACTGACATGTTGAATATAGTATGAGAAGTGTCACGCTACAGATCTTAGCAGTGTATTAAAACATGGCTGGTATTTTTTTGCAAAACTAGTAATTCATTAAAATTTTATCTGAACATCCATAAAAAGTACGTTTTGTATAAAATATAAATATTTAAAAAGTGACCGGAGGAAAAGTGATATTTTTAAAAAAATTAATAATACTAATTCATAAAGTTAAATTTATAATATTTTTCTTTTTTCCAGGACTGGGATTATCCTCATTTTATCAACAGTTTAGACATTAAGCTGCCTGGTCTAAATACAGCTCATATCAAAATAGAAATTCCAAAATGCTTAAAGAAATTAGAAAATTGGACAGTACACATCACAGGTATTATAAATAAATTATATTATTACTTGCCAATTATTAACTGCAAATTAATGTTTAATTTCAATTAATATAAAAATTCATGTGCATAGATATTTTTGTTTTATATTTTTATAGGCAAATGGTTTAATTACGGCATCATCTTTTTGGTTATGCTTCTGGATTTAAACATGTGGAAGAACCAGATATTTTATGCTCCGTATGATTATGGCCAATATACAGATCCCGAAGGTCGTGTCTATACTGTCTTGGATCAGAACCAACTGCAGGATTTTAACTCGTCCTACTTGAACTATGACTGGAGAACCAATAACACAAATCCCGATACTAACAGGACATATATAGAGGATGATAGATCAATGCACTCTCGATTTTATGATTACCATCTTGGTATAAAAGCATTAGCGTTTGTACCTAGTGTTAGCACATTAATCGTATTTATTGTTCTGATATTTATCTATGGGAGGGTGAAGCCTTCGAAAAAAGATCCTTATGCTGGAAGATTGATTAAACGACCAAAGAACCAGAAAATAGGCATAGTTACTCTAGTGCGAATGAAGTTGTTCAGGCAAAGGGTAAAACGTAACGATGTAAGTGTGCTTGATGCGGGTAAATCAGTTGAATCAAACAGTCAAATTACTGAGGAAACACCAAACTATCAAACTGGACCCACAAAGAAAAATGCAACTGAGGATAGCATTCAGAATGAAAATGAATTGAATGAAACTGATAGAGCAAATATTAATAATGATGATTTAGGTTCAAAGCCAATGAAGAATCCAAGCGACAATCCTGGCACTAATTCCTCTGAAAACATTGCTGTAGCAAAACAAGATGGCGAATCAGCTGATAATGGAACCAAGGAAAATACTACATAAGTCAGGGACTGTTAAAAGGAAGTTTATATGCAGTTTATAGTTATCACTTTCCATTGGAGTGCGGCTATAAAATCTTACCTTTACCTCACATTTTAGGCAATAAAAAGCAGTAAACTTGAATTAGGTATTCAAAAGGTATGTATATAATAAATATGTAAAAGTTTGTGGTGGACATGCATTAATACTTACTCAATACTTAAGACCACTAATAAGTGCATGTAAAGTTGTTATAGATTTATACATTCCAAAGTGCAATTGGTTATTGAATTGGAATTTCTCTGATCATCCTTTATTACCTAGGTTTCTGACTAGGCAGATCCACTTTGCAATTATTTTTGAAAAATGTAATAATTTTTTTTAAGCAACTCAAATTTAAATTATTGAGATATGTTTACTTTTATATATAAATTAATGGCATATATTTACTAATTGTATTTAATTATATAAACTGTGTAGCCCAGGGAAATTACTTAAGATTTTCCCAGACGAGGGTGCCACCCTTATGGGGTATGTTTTTAGCCTATTTAATAACTTGTGTCAGTAAATTTTAGATAAAAATTAACCCCCTTTTGTAAAATGCTAGTTCAAGTGTCACATTTTTCAGAAATAGTATAAATGCCTTGCCCCTTTTTGTACTTTTGTGTATTATATTCTGTTGCTTTACATTGTACTTAGCAGAGTATGCCTAATCAGTGTTTTAAACAAGGGAAGATTGTTTACTTCGATTTTGTAGCATCTTAGATAATTTTATTGTTTTGATTTTTTTAACTGAACAATAATTTTATTGTGCTCATAACAGTGAAATTTATCACTGTTACTGTAAGGAATTGGTTCCTTGTGTTTCTTACACACTGAATGAAATCAATTTATAATAACCCAAAACAAAGTTGTGCAATAGTTTAGGAAAGCACACAGAAATGTGCATCAGTGTGTGTTCAGTGCAAATTCTATTTTTTGAAAATTGTTACTATTTTGTTTTATTTAAATACTACTAGTAGTAGCATATACTACATAATGTCAAATAGTATTTAACCATGTTTATGATTTATTAAATTAACTTAATTAGTGAAAACTTTCTTTCGAATCTTTGGTATTTTAGTATAATAATAGTACATTGGTCATTGCCCACCATCACAGTTCATTGCACATTTATGAATTCATGTACTTACGAATGCATAGTAATATGGTGATGATGTAGTGTTTGGGCAAAATGTACAAAAACAGTAAAAATTACGAAATTCTACTCCAAGTTGCACAAGCGAGTCCAGGCTTCCTTAATGTTGCACAAACCCTCACAACTTCTAAAGTATCACAAGACTTGTGGGTACAATACAGGCAGTCGCTCCATTACTTATATTAGCAACATGCGGCCTTTAGCTGCGTCATTAATAGCCAAATAAAGGGCAGAAATAAAAGGATTCACAGTAGTAAGGTGCAAACAGTAGTAATGGTGCATATCCTCAACTACTGTATAGTGGCTACTTACAACAGTTGAATCTATATGTACCTTGTTAGTTTGTCAAGTGTAGTTTTATGTGCATGACAGCAACCAAAGTAGCGTATCAACAATAAAATATCAACAATACTTTAGGTTTAAAGGTTCTCAGATCATTTTATTGCAAAAAGCTATGCTACAATGTCAATTACATTTTAAACATAGTGTCCCATCTTCTTCACTTTTAACATTTGAGACATGACATCAGCTAAACTGCACCTAAATACTGACTAGATGTGAGGTTCGTGTAAAGGTTAAATAAGTTATATTTCCGAAAATCTTGCACGAGTGTTCATGCTTCTTGAAAATCCCTGTCAAAGGGAAAGGGGGTACAATTATTGTCGTAGAAGCTTGAACAAACATGATAACAATATTTGTGTTTAAATACACTTAACAGTGTAAAAAATCGAAAACAATTTTTTTCTGACCTGCGATTATTATGTAAATCTCACTACAAACAAGTTTATTACGAAAACGTAAAATTAAAATGTTAGCTAACAATACCATACCAGGTTCTAAGTGGTAAAAAACTGAAAAACTATATTTATTGCAGTTATATGTATCACAAACTAGAAGAAACTAATCTATTGACTGTTAACAGTAGCAATAACAGCTACATTTGTTTCTACAGACAATGTTTTCAAGTTAAGAAAGCATACTGTACGAGCTTGTACAGACTAAAAGCAGGCGATTTTCAACAAATGTAAATTTTCTTCTGCCTTTGATTCCTTTAAATAGCTTTCAAACAAAGAGAATATCCATAATCAATAAAAGCTTTGATAAAATGTTTGTTACGGTGCTAAATTCTTTCTTCCAAGTAGAAATTACAGACACTGAAGTCAATATGAACAAAATGTAGCAGAAGTACGTGACGAGACAAATCATTTGGTGACAACACAATTCCAATTGAAGTGGAGATAAGTTCACTACAAGAGAGAGAAATTTAATTTACATGTAAGTATTTCCAGCAAAGATGAATTAAGAAATTTGCCCCCAAGTTTAACCACATGACTACTGTCAGAACATTAATTAGTTCTTTGTTTTCTTGTTACACACATCACTTGGGTTTGAATTTACAGCTGGATGTTATCATACAGATTTTGTACATCAATGTAATGTTACAAACCAAAAGATAAAACACAAATGTATTGATTAAGTCACATACTGCAGTTAGTGTATGTTAATATCAAATATCAGAGGCATTTTTAGCTGCTCTTTTTACTTTTTACTGCTCTAAGTGTATATAGTTACCCACAAATTACTGACTGCGGAAACTAATTAACAAGTGATAATTCATAAATTGAAAGAAAAAACCAACATTGTTTATTGTACAGTAACGAAGTTAACATATAGCTCAAAGCAGTTGGTTGTCACGTGACAAGTTATCAGCTTGTGTGAAATATTTTTGCATTGTTCAAAGTTGTCGTTTTTCCATCTTATACTCTCAAGCAAAACTTCCTACATCATGTCACAATAAAAACCCGCTTCTTTGCAACTATATATACAAACTTCCTATAATGCAGTTTGAAAATGTACCATAAATTTTAGTTCATGTAACAAGTACTTTACTATGCTGGTACTTTTCTAACAACATAAAACACCTTTACCAATTATTTTAAATAAACAAACAAGGAGATACAAACACTTTCTGAAGGTAAATTAAAATAGTGCAATGTTTGCTGTGATAAAAAACATTAGTATTCATCCATGCCAAATTCCTACAACATAATTCACAAAAGAAACAGCTGGCCACACACAAAGTGATTCAAATACTGTGTTATTTCGACTGCCTATTGGTTTGTAACCTGACAATTATTAACCCAAGTAGGGGCATGCCATGTTTAACAGCAACATATTCAAAGCTGCAGGGGCTGTTTTGAACAGACTATGTTTGAAAAAACAAAGATCTATTTCACACAAGATCAGCTTGGCTTATCAAACAAAACTTCAGTTTTCTGAACATGATGAGCATTTTACACTTTTACTGCATGTTACATAGTGTCAAATGTCGCCAAAAAGGTTAATTAATGTGAATGTATGAGTACTGGATACCTGTTAATGAAGGGATTGCTACTATACCTGCGGTCACTGCTCCCCCTCCTATATATAAAGAATTTGCATATGCTAGTACTTGGATACTTTTATATATTAAAATCCCAAACAATTCAATTCTATCAAATTTTGGTCAAAAAGCACCACTGTTTTTTTTAAATCAAATATTTCCGCTATAGATATTGACCTGTGTAAGTTTTGAAAGCATGCCTAAATAAAAGCTCTAGTAAAAATATAAAAAACATGTTATTATTCACTCCTGCAAAAGACAAAATTGTAAGTAAATGGCAGTTGGAATCATCGGAATATATCTTCATGCTATTGAGGCATCACACACATCAGCAACATTGTAAAGCAACTGCAAAAACAACCAATATCTCACGTGTTTGTGAATAAACATGCATCTAAAGGATACCTAAAAATAAACAAAATAAAAAGCCACAGAACTCTCAAGGATCAATAATAAAAACATTGTTTCTACCAACACCAAATATCTGATATCCTGTTCATATAATTAGGACAGATGCAGCCAGTGGGTATTATCATGCAAGTCAATTCAATCTACAAGTAGCTGTTTCTAGTATTAAATTCTGAAGTACTCACAAGACAGTACCCACCAGTCGCTTTTATGAATGTGATTTCACAAACCAAAAGGAAAAGCAGGATGTGACAAAAATGTTGCATAACGATGTGCAAACTACAACAAAGAGATTGGAAGTAAAAACAATCTTAAAATTCAAATCCTACAGGCTGTTCCATTTAATCATCAGGGAAAGGGTACCCCACCCCATATCTAAAACTTACCAATAATAACTTTTCTACCCCCTATCCAGTTAATTATATAATTATCTTCAGGTTCACTCCTAATAATTTCTAATGGAATAGCCTTAAAGTGGAATTCTGTGGTTTATGACATGCTCAATCCATGCATTTAACCTGCACAGATCACATGGTTCATTCTTCACCCTCCTCTTGTTTGGCTTTCTTTGCAGGATCTTCTTCCTCGGATGCCTCTGGTTTTTTAGGCTCTTCAAAAAGAGTTCTCTTATCACTAAATGATCGCAAGTCTGTCTGTCTCTCATATTTGCTAAACATCATAACTTTGGGCTGTAACAAACCAGAAACCAGAACGTTAAAAATAAATTCTACATAGCTGTTCCAGGAATATGCAGTAATAAAAAGATAGCTGCAGAAACATAGTGACATTATTCACTGTTACCCACAACTATCTTCTTAAAGTCATGTTCCAGAACAGCTTTCCGAAATAAAACAGTGACATACCTTTCCAAATGCAGCCATTTTCTCAGCAAAAGATCGCCGATCAACGTTACGTTCATACTTGCTTGCCAACTGTACTTTCGCCTAGGTGAGGAGATAAAACATGCAGTGAGTATAAACGCGTGCAAAACACAAATCTCACAAAACGACACGCATTAATATCTGGTTACATTCAGCGACAAAGCAAACATGCAAAAACAGGATACAAATCTTTACGGTGTTTATGGATTGCAAGCAGAAGATACTTAACAACAACCAATGTATTGCAGACCTAACAGACAGGTACAAGTTAATGTATATAAACAACTACTTCAAGGGAGACAATAAATTTGGATGTATTATGTTTGGGTACTTTTGAACAGAACTGGCAATGTCGAAAAGATTTAGTCTCTAATGTGATTAAAATTTCAAAATTGTCAAATTTAACAATGTATAAGGTAACTTGTTCAAATTCACTGGTCCATGGATGTAAGCAGCGAGTTCCAACTCTAGTATCAAATAAGGTGAATACTTAGTGAACTGTGATGCTGAAAGCGCAGGAATATATAGCACTGACTGAATCAAGTGCAACAGTTAATGAACATAAAAACTTGGATGTAATAAAACCAGGTATGCTATTGTTTGAAGACAACCCTTGAAAAAATATTGTAACTGAATGGGAGAAGTTAGCAGAGCCCTCCATTATGAATGGGATATCTCCAATTTTAGAAATCTAGCCTGCTTATGTTAATCGCATCTCTGCAGCTATTCTTACAACCTTTTTCTAATTGTCTTCCACATGTTCTCGTATGTTTGTACCAATACCTATTACCTACCTCAGTATCCTGCTCTCAGTAAAAAGAACACTGTACATATAGATACACATTAACAAGCAAACCAGTCCACAAATATCATTTTGAATCTAAATACGAAATCCCTCACCTGCTAACATCTGCATAAGCAGTAATAATAATAATTTAAATCAACATGCATCACCATGGCAATTTAAATGCAGAAAGGACGCTTTTACTTACCAAAACTTAAAGAAGTGATTAAGAATTTTTCCAAATTCGACAAAGAGGTGTGTATACTGCAAGCTATCATGAAATACAATTCATTGCAAATTAAGATTACTTTTAAGTAATAAAAATATTTTTTAAAGAACTTATAACAATCCATCAAATTTATAAGACTACGTGATAGAACAGACATTAACACGGCACTTACCGGAGCTTGAGAATATTTATCTGATAGGCGGTCCAAGCTGAAATAGAGAAATAAATAAATCCCGGTAAAAAAAGAAGCAAGCAAGATTTGCTTCAACAGCATTACAGCCACCATACTTACAACAGTGTATAAAGAAATGTTCCAATTAATTACTTAATGTTATTACCACTACATGTAATATTTGCTTAAACTCATTCCCACTCCACATCAACATGTCAATAGCATTTGTACTAGATTCCAACACTGTGTTAGAAGACCATAAACTAAGCTGTAGTGATTCTAACTGGACTTCTTATTTGGTATTAAGTCCATTAAGACACCCTGCATAGGATACAATAATTTCAAGCACTTTTAAAATTATGTCAACAGGTATACAGCAGGCACTAAATCCTACACAATCAAACAATACATGCAGAAACCATTATATATCATCCCAATCATAACTTTATTTTAGTACATTATAACAATCTCTGTAAATTATTTGCTCACAATATTCTGTTACTAAAGTTAGTGTTATTATAAATTAGAACAGTTGCAACTGAAACTACAGTGTTGCAAAGAAAACAACTGCTTGTGGCTTGTAAGTACTGTTTAGTTCACATAAAACTTGGTTTACGGCAATGTATTGAATCAGGTGTATATACACGTAATTATCTGTGCAAAACATGTTTCAATCAAGTAAAATTAATACTAAGTAGAGATATTAAAAAATGCAACAACACGATGGAAACATTCCAGACCTGCAAAAACGGGATTATGGATAAAAGCAGAACACACATTCTGGGTTTAGGAGCTACTTGGCATCATGCTCACTACTTACTCTTGGCCTGTGGCTGCGCCCTTCTTCCTATTTGATATAATACAATCACTAGTTACAATTATGAATCAATAATAAATTTCTTGAGTGATTACCAGTACAAATTCTGCAACAGGTGAATGCATAACCAAATTGGATGGGTATAAATATAGCCTGCAATTTATTCTTCAATTAATAGCAAATGTTTAAAGAAGTATTACATTTAATCCAAGGAGTTACACATTGTGTTATTTACGAGCGTTCAGTAAGATCTACAGAATGTAGTAATAAACTGTTTCTTTTTTGGAAACATAGTTTTTTGAATAATGATCAAACAGTTTGTTGTCATACATGAGATGTTATACTCTCCTGGGATTGGTCACATTCACCTTTGCAATGTTTTTGTACCTGGCTGACAATCTAAGTTTTACTTACTGGGGGGCACCTGTATAAAACCGCCTGTCTTCTTTGCTAAACAGACAAAACACTATTTGAATAAGTAATAAGAACATCACCATGCTGTTTCAGTTTTAAATCTTCACACACACTCATCTCTTGGCTCTTTCTTAAACAGTGCATTTACAAAATCAAAGTTTGGTATTTTTTCATTTAGACCATCAGTAAGTTAAGGTGGTAAAGCCTGTGTACACAGATGCCCCAGACTATTTTTTAGCATGTATTTGCAGTGGGACAAAGATAGTTAAAAGTTTAACTGATAACCAAAAAGCTGTTAAAATACAGATAATATAAAATATTTGGCAAGTTTCCAGAATTCTGGAACACCAGATATTATGAAGCTCTTATAATAGTTTCTAATTTAAGAGAACAGTTTGAGGCCCCAAAATGTACAGTTATAAAGTTACATTACCCTCCTTTGTTCATCTGCCTTGCTCTTTCACTTAGTTCCATCATCTACAAAAGGGTAATTTAAAGCTAGCATTAGTTTGGATTCCTCATCTTTTATATGTTTTTGTTGCCTTGCAAACTTAACAAGAGTTGCATTTTTTTATGATATTTAGCATTAAGCACTTGGCTTATTTTGACAAGTTGATTTCTATCACAACACAACACAGCTATGCTTCATTTACATTAACAAGATATGCATAGTTCCATGTATGACGACAAGGTATCACACTCTGTGCTATGTGCATAAAAAGGTCAATATTGTTGTTTTCAGCACAAGAAGAGTTTGTAACAACAGTGTCACAATCCACTATAATTCTGAATATATATATGGTTAATAGTGTTATAAGTTAATAAATTTAAGTATTATTTGTTTATTAGACACACTGCTAAGCTTATTATCCTGGAGTAGGCACATGAGTCAAAGGCTGGGTCTACATACGCAAATGAAAAATCACATGAAAAGGGATATTTTTGCATCTAACAGGCATTTTTTGTTACTGTTTAAGGTCCGACAAAGAGTATGGTTTTGACAATCAAACACGGATCTGTAATAAGGATATGATTTTTATTGATTGAGGATACTTTTTAGCAGTCTTATATACATGTTTAGTGGGCTATTTCTAAACCCTATGTTCACTCATGCAGATGTTAACACAAGTGAACCCCCCCCTTATTCTAACATTCAGTCCATATTAAAAACTCACTAAGAATTTTGCACCTTTATTAGGGAATGGAATTTGTTTACAATTTTGAGTTCATTTAACAAATCTATTTTCAATATTCATTGATCTAGTAGTCAGAGTATTAATTCTTTATAGATCTACTATTAGCTGAATAATCCATTATTACCTGGTCAGTCGATAGGAGTTTCAAAATAGCAGTCATACTTAGATAGATCATCATGCTATTTCGCTGGTGTATTTATATTTAAATACATTTTTGATTGTTGATGAATGGTGTTAATAAAAATAAGGTAATACTTATGATGCAAATGATATAAGGAAATTAGTTTTATTTTAAGCTTCTGACAGAATTTTCAAGGATATTGACCGTTTTCACCAACACAAGTTGAACGTTACCCGAAACAATCTCTAGCCGTCATTTTCATTACATAGTAAGTCACAAACCAGATTACCAAAATAAACTTATCCAACTTTCACTTACATCATACTGCTGCCTTTTATACCTCTGTTCTAAATCATATTTCTCACTCTCCAAATCCCAGATCTGTTTATGCAAATCCTTTGCTCTTTCTGCAAGTTTTGATGTGTCAAAACCTGCAATTTCTAGTGGCTTGATACGTTGATCAAGGATAGCTTTTTTCTCAGCATCTAATTGTTCTTTTGACTTAGCCATATCTTCTTTGGCTTTGACTACATTGCCCATCTGTAATAATAAATAATTTGTTACTGAAGATTAATAACATTAGTACTACTGTTGGAGTGAAATCTTTCTACAGTGTCCAAGACCAGAGATTCATGGTGGTTAGACATAATGATAATGTTAACTCTACCTACAGCATACTACTGTGCTGTTGAGTTAAGCAAAATATATCCCACTGAGTGATGCAAAATTGTTTACCATACATATGGTACTGAGTTTGTATGTCATGGAGTTTGCAATAGGCCTAGCCACTGCAAGTGAGGAGTTGCTGTGGCTCAGCTAGGTGATCGGTGTCGGGCTGCAAATCGAAAGGTTGCAAGTTCGAATCCCGCATGGGTCATTAGTGATTGTGTTCCTAAGCAAGACCCTTTATCCTCATTTGCTTCTCTCCACCCAGGTGTAAAAATGGGTACCAGTGTTTATAACATTGGGAAGTAACTTGCGATAGACTAGCATCCTATCCAGGCAGAGTACACTATGAGTCGCTTAATGCTACTGAAACCGGTATAAGCCTCGGTCCGGAACAGACTTTACTACTTTTACTTACTAGCCACTGCAAGGCTTTCATCTAAGTTGCAAACCTATGCTAACATTTACAGCAGCAGAGACTGATTAAAATACCGACAGTGGACAGACTAAACTGTACAGGGTTTTTAAAGTTTTGTTGGTTGTAGATTGTAGTCTGGAATAAATATTAGCATATCAAAGTAATAAATAGTTATAAAGTATCCCCCAACTAAGTACTGCTTGAAGTACATCCACTGCTAAAGCAGGACAAATTCATCTTGGAAACAATGTTGCTTCCTTGCATTTTTGTTAAGGAGTAAACTACTTGAAACTAAGTATATCCCAGGTTATAAATAGTGCATATTTATATTTGTGGTATAAGAAGAATTTTATTGATTTTTGAAAACCAGAAGTTTCCATCAGTATTTAAATAAAACAAAACAGGTGAGACAGGTTAACTTATATAATACAACATGCAACATAACAAAAATACAAGTTGAAGTAATAGTACCTGCCAGAAACATAATTATTTAGCCAAATTAATGCAGTCATTATAATAATAACATGCATTAACACCGCAATTCTTTAAATTGAATGAATTATTTTAATTTATTATATATATATGTACCCCATCAATCTATAAGTATAAATTATTCAAAATTATTTCTCGTCAACAACATTTGTGCCAGACCATGGACACTGAAGAACAAGATAACAAATCGCATAAAATAGCAGCCATATTGGCTTGAACTCATCCCAGTACACCAACACATATAAATGTATAACTGAACCAAGAAATTGAGCACATCACCTTACAATATCACACATTAGATACAAGTTAGTTTCCAATAAAAACTTGTTTTAGAACAGCAGTACTTACAGAACTCATGATGCAGAGATTTTTATGGTTTTCTTAGCAGCCTTTAGAAAGAAAAGATACGAAAAATAACTAGCACTGCTCTAGTTCTGTTCAACAAGCAGCCTAAGTGATGGAGGAAACTATCAAGAGAATACACATAGCCATATATGGCCTGTGGTATACTTAGAATGCTGTAAGCTAATTTAGGGGAGAGTATAAACATTTGTCAAATCTCACAGACACAGATGGTTCCAGTCAAGAGCTCAGATTGCAGCTAGTGGAAGATTATATTTTCTTTAAAAGGGGTGATAGGTTTTTCACAGCTGGATAGTTCATACTCAAAAACACTCATGCTCATTAATAGGAATTCTCCTAAGACATAACTGTTTATCTATGGCTCATTGCATATTTGTTAAATATTATTGAATTAAAGAGGTATTACATTTTGCAAAACTTTGATGAGTAAAAACAATTCTCAACTGTTTATAAGACAATTTCCCAAAAGTGATTCTTTAATTTAACTTGAAAATGAAAAGTTAATAGATAGAACTTTCAGGGCAAGTTACAGGAAATTAATACTGGCAAAGTAATTATTGTGAGATGATAATTTATTTTTCAGGTCACAGAAATCTGTTAAATTTAGCTCATGTTCTGGATTTGACTAGATCAAAACTTTTATTCTAAAAATAGACAGTTAATTAATGAATTCAACAGATCAAGAATTTAATTATTGCACTAACAGGTTTTAAAGCCTATTACAGCCATGTTAATATTGTTTATTTATTTATTTTTTGCTTGTCAAGGAAGAAAATAATTATAAGATTCAATCATTACATTTGAGGCAGATATTTTTGGTAATAATTTACAGAAAAATACTGGCAAACAGTTAATTTTTATAAAAGAATTTTAGATTAAATAAAATACAAGCATAAAATATACAAACCAATAGCACAATACAGGTTGTGTCACTTAATAAAAGAAGTTGCTGGATATTAAACACAAAATTATGTTTCTGCTAAAAAAACTGAAGGAATTCAGACAAGCAGCAGCAACTTCAGTAACTGATAAATGAAGTGAGTAAATTGATCTAATTACCTAAACAGCCATTTATCTAAAAATACATGAGACAAGGAAATCAATTTTAATACACCAGATCAGCATTTTTCTATCAGCTGCTCTTGAAGAAATCTTTCACCAGATGTCAGCACATATCAGTAAAAGCAACACAAGAATTCTAAATTAAATAATCAAGTATCCAAAGTTTTACATATCAAAGTGAAATCCCTCAAGCAGGACATAAACCAGGAAGACATGGACAAACATATGTCTATATACCCAATTTTGGTAGGGGATGTGTGGCACAGGCTTAAAAACTGGATCTTCTCAATTATTTTACCCAGTTTGCTCAACTTTTTTTTGCTAAAAAAATGATTGCTAATTTTATATGTATTGGAAAACTGGTTTATTTTAGTCAAAATCAGATCAAGTCAGCTTATTTATTCAAAAACCCTGGATCCACTCAGCTAATTCAGTCAAAACGGATCCACTGTTGCGGTACATCCCAGTACCTCCCAGGTGTCTATACCAGATGAAAACAGGATGAACAATATATAACAACGTGTGGACATAACTTGGGGACAAAAGTTGCAATCTCATGTCAAAATCAAAAGAGATCCACTGTTGTAAGGAAGTGCTGGCTATCAGCCTTCAAGGTGAGTTTTGATATTTACACAATAGTTGTGAACTAAAACTCTTCAAATTCCACCAAAAAGACTTCACAATCTCACAACAGCAAAATAACTTTACGCAAATAAAGAAATCTTACCCCTGAGCTATTACTTTTCTTGACAATAACAAAGTTCCGTTTGCCTTCCGATTGCTGTTTTTGTTCTTGCTCTCTTAATTTCTTTTCCTTCTCTTCCTTCTTTTTAGCTTCTTCCTCTTGCCTTTGCCGCCGTTTTTCAGCCTAAAGACAGAGTTGTTACCATTGTCATGTCATTTAAATAAAATACTGAAGACATATAATTGATACAAACTGTTTCTCATCACCTCTGTGACACAATTTGGACCAGCAGATTTGAAAATAGCCCCGGGGGGTGGTCAATATGAAAGTGGGTACCCATGTTCCAACATGACTTTTCAAAAAAGCCCCTAACGAAGTG
>JAOXYB010034617.1:6700-20223 GCA_028565635.1 Phoronis ovalis | reverse complement strand
TTATGTTTTCACTTTATGTTGACTTAGTTGCATTTTGTTTATCATGACATGGAACAGAAACATTGCCCTAAATGTACAGAAGCAAATGTCATGATAATCAGAATCAACGCTCAAAACACATGGCACACAGGCAGCTTGTTTAGTGGCATAATAATGCTGAACTGAGAAATGAAAAGTTCTTGTAATTCTAGTTTTCCATGTCTCTCCCTCGTATGCCAGAACAGTGTTCTGTTTTGTTAGTAGGTGACTGTGTGTTGTGTGTTATTGCCGTATTTGTTTTGTGCATCTTCGGTGCAGCAATCGGGGAACTACACTTAAAAATAAAAGTACCATTATACCTATCTAGCAGTCGCACACGCAGAGCATAAACAATGATTGCGAATTACATAATTCAGTAATCATAATTGCACATGGTTGAAGTACTCAAATTTTGGGCAGAAGTTTTGCATACATTGAAGATGCACCTCTTTATTTGTTATAACATGTGTCGATGCAAGCAGCGTAAATTAAATATTGTTTGCCTTCATCTTTGTTAAGTTGTTATACCTGCTGTTTTCATAATCCTACTTGCGCCTGCTGTTTTATATTTCGTAATTTAACTTTTTGTTAATATTCACTTACTAGTATTTACTAACTTTTGTTGGGGACTTCTCGCTATCTTTTCATATAGATTATTTTGTATTTCAGACAAAAAGGGAGAAACAAGTAAGGGGCTATAAACACGGCATAAAACTGTTGATGGTGGCTTTGACTGGTGTAATGCCAGGGGTTGGCACTTCTGAAAACATTGAGTATACATGCGTTAATATAGAATCAAAAAAAAGTCCTTTAAGCATCCATACTGTAGGCTTGAATACAATATGTTTTAGCGTTATAAACAATTGCAAAGTGTGCCCTGTTTGATAGACATGGTAAAATTCACCTCTTTCACATATAAATTTTATTCAAAACCTTTGCACTAGATTTGTAACATGCCCAACTTTAGAAAAAATACTCTTCCATATCAGTTACAATCAATTTTCATTTTGTTCATGTCTACTCCTATATTCTGTGAGTGCAAATCCCTGGATCTAATGCAAATAGATTTTCTTTTTAGGTACATGTTTCAGTTCAGTTTATGAGACTGATTCGTTGTTTGGCGATCATTTTTCTTAGGCTAGATCTACTGCACACAAATACTGTGAACTTCGATTTTCATCTCCTGTGTAGCTTTTTTTTGCTTCATGCCACTGCGACTGCTTGAGCGTGTTGGAATGGAAATAAAATGAATTCTAAAGAAATAAAATGCTAAAAGATTCTTGTATTATGCTATAATTTGTTTAATTTTCAAAATAACTTCAAGTTATACATATCTGTCAAGTTTTTTGTTCCATTTTACTCAGATATGAATGTAATTTTTGACACAAATCTCCTGCTCATTGTTTTCTGTTTTTTCATAGCTACTAAAAAACCTGCTGGATAATAATCACTACTAAGAGTCATTGGGATCAACCGTGTTTCATTCCTTAGAATTCATTAATATTGCATCATTCTGTCAAAAACGGTTTGTTGACATTGTAAAATTCTCCTACACAGGACAAAATGGATACATTTATGAAAGATCTACAAATTCCAACTTCTAGTCCTCTGACTCCCATACTTACTCGAGTCAATCGAGTACGTTCCAGTTTGTCGCTTGTAAGTTTTATTTTCATGTCAAAATGCTGTCTGCTGCTGCTGTGGCAGATGCTTCATTAGGCATGTGCTATGCTTTCTTTTAGAGTGTCTTTGTTAAACAACAAAAGCATGAATGGTGACATCAATTCAGGACATAAATCACAAATACCAGCATTACCTATTTCCAGTATTAGTGAGGGCACTGCTATACTTTTGAGACATATTCTGTCATGATCTTGGCAGAGAAGCAATGTTACAGAGTACATTCTACCCTTGTATGAAAATTTCAAGGAAATACTTTTATTTAGACAAATAAATGATTTATTTTCTTGTCAAGAAGACATTTGACACATTTAACTTACAAATTTGTTTCAATAAATGGTTAGCTGTATGTTTATTACACAATAATTTGTAATATTTTAAAATTTATTGTGTTGATGGCCTGACACCTTTGACTCTTTATGGTAGCTGTTTACATCTGATAATCGCTATATTTATATCCATTAAGTTACCAATGAGTGTTGAACTACTAATGCATGAATTCTTTATTTTAACAGGCTGAATCCAGCGGCTGTTCTTTGCTTTATTATTTTGACATGTAGTAACTTCATAGTAGCACTGTTTTCTAATAAATACAGCACCATGTGCTATAACATTGGCATTCTCACAGCAGAACGACAGATTTTCAACCAGTGTGAGACTAAAATACCCTCAATTTGCGATAACACTTTTTACACCTGTGCTGATGTTGATAACCCCAGTTTTTCACACACGGCTTCAGTTGAACCACTAACAGCGTGTTTGGTGTTACAGGATCATGACCAGGCAGACCTGCCTACACCTAGTAGCACTCCTACACAAAATAGGAAGAACAGACGACGCTCTAACATTTTCACAGTATGTAGCTAACTCGCACTAAAGAGAAAACTGTTTATAAAACACAACCGCTTCACCTTTTGATATAACTCTTGCCTTGCTTACATGACATGCAGTATTGTGATGTTTAAATTTTAATACAAAGCACTGTGTGAAAAATGGACACGTTTGCATATTATTCTTAGTTTTGTATACAAATACAAAAGTTATGTACTTTCAGCTTGCAAACATTGATCTGCTTTGCATGTACTTCATCAAATTTACAGCCATGTTAATAAGAAGCCCTACTTTTAATATCTGTCCACAAATTTACACTATATGAAGATACATCTTGTTATAATGCTGAATCAGATGCAAATATTTTGTGAATTAGTTATGTTCCTGTGGTCTTTCAAAGGATTTGACTCTCTTGTATAACATATATTAAACAATTTTAACTCTTGTTGTTGTGATGCTGTAAAATGTTATGCAAAATATGTTGTCGTTTTACATTTTGCTTTGTTTCTTGGTTTCTTTTCAAATAAATAACATTTTCTTTGATGTCAATATCGACCTAAAATAGCTATCCACAAGTGCCAAAGTCCTACTGCATTTTGAACACAAGCGCTGGAATGTGGCATTTTCACATTGCCTTTCACAAATGCACATTTTTTCTGCCAACATTTCATGATATTCAGATGTTGCAGTGATCTAAGTAAACTAGCAATGGTGCTAACCATGTGCTACTTCTTATTGTTAGTTTACTCAGATTGATCTGCACAAGAAACACAATTGTTTTATATTTTGGAAGCCCCATTTATTTTCAGCCAAATAAAAAAGAGGATGAGATACTCCTTAAAGAAGCTAAAGAGGGCAAAGGGAAGAAACTTGATGAAGTGGGTAGTGGACGTACAATCCCAGTAAAACAAGGTTATTTATACAAGAAAAGCACCAAGGGACTGAATAAGGAGTGGAAGAAAAAATATGTTACGTTACTTGATAATGGCGTGCTCACTTACCATCCAAGTTTACATGTGAGTGTATCATAGCTTATTCAGAAAAAGCTGCACTTAGCAACAATTAAATGAAAAGGCTCCGTAACAATTTGTATTTTCATGAATATGATTTTGATTGTCTTACAGTTTTATTTAACTACCAATCTATCCTGATGGTTAAGACCAGCATTTTGACATAGGCGCTTATTTGCTATAAGCCAACTTTCCAACATGCCTAATCATACCAGATTACCTCTTAGCAAATGTAACGCTCCCCTATAATTATAATCAAGCCTCTGATAAGATATAATTAAGTTGAATTCTATATGTTTACAGGACTATATGAATGATGTACATAAAAAGGAAATCTCGTTAATGCAGACTACTGTCAAAATCCCTGGTATGAAACCCAGAGGATCACGTGGACCATCAACTACCACAAATGGCGATGTTGCGGGCAAGGAAAACGTACCAGGAGATACCAGCCAGCAGGGCGGAGATGATGCTTATATTATATCAAATTCGTTAGTGCCAGGTGAGTGGTAAATTATTCTATGGGAAGTAACAAAGCGACAGACATGAGACACCAACTTTTTTATGGCTTTCATCCGAATGAGGAATAATCGTGAATTGGATATATATCTGTAATCATTCTTTATTGTTGTACTTACTACGACTGACAAGATTTCGATACATTATTACTAACATTTAATTTTGAAGAACTTTGAAGTAGATTTTACTTTATTTCATTTACATATTGCGAAATATTTTTTGAACTGCAAACTTTAAGAATGTAAAGTTAAAATTTTTTGATTCTGGTAGCATGTGATACCAGTGAATGTTGTTCATAGTAAATTAATATATTAGTAGATTAAGTGTTATTAGATTATTTATATTATCTGTGGCTTAGCAGCCTATAGTAGTTATCCCTGTTACTGCTTTTTGTAGTCGTATGTACAATTCTAAAGGTTACAATTTACGTATGGTAATTTAAGTAAACCATGCAATGTATAGGATAGGCACACAGAATGTTCTATTTTTTTAAATAAAAGTTTCTTACTATTGCATGAAATAATTAAGTTCTTGTGTTAGATAAATTTATGAGTTTTAAAATTGGAGGCTTATAATTAGAGTAGATTCTAATAGATGCTTTGAGTTATGATAGTGACATAAAACCAGACTGGTTAATATACACTATCTAATGTTTTCAACAAGTAGCAAGTGTAGGATTGTATGGCCATTTTAAGAAATAGCTTATCACATACCTACTAAATAGACATCTTTGTTTACTTCAGTAGTAGTGGTGACTTAGGATTTAATTAAATGCTTTGAGTTTGCATGCTGTATAGTTTATTTATTGCATGTGTGTTATTTTTTGTTGCCCAGTCATTAGCCAGTAGAACCTATCATCAGTTCAGGATGTATATTTTAAATAAGTTGTTCTCTTTATTTCATATTTTCATCTCTGCTTTGGATGATACCACTGTTGGTAAGACATTCTTCTTTGACAAATTATATTGCAGTTTGTCTCTATAAGGTGTAATATCAAGGTTGCATACACACAAGTCCGATATTTTATGTTACGTTATAGACACACCATCAACTCTCAACTTGCAGAAAAGTTTTTATATTGGTTATGTAGCAATTATTATTTCCTCATCCCTCAAGTGGCATTCTACCGTTTTAAAAAGTGTTATGAAGCAGATGATTATTTGTGATTACAAAGGGCTTAAGCCTTAAATATTGGTTGTAATATTTTCCATGCAAATCTAGTAGGTGTTCTAAGGCTGTGTTTAATAATGTTAGCTTTTAATAGAGTACACTTTCTAATCATTGTCTCTTTGACAAAGAATAATTATTTATAATAACAAACAATTGACAATTTCATATTATTTCTCCGCAGGTCTTGCAAATGGTGCTGAAACTGCACTTGCCATTGGCGCATCTACTGCAGGCACACGAATACAAACTAATGCAAAAATAGAAACGCCGAATGTCAAAAAAAGGCATAAACGTGCAAAAAGTAATACAAAAACAGATTCCGGTAATATGGAAGGTAAGGATTTCATTTAAAAACATGTATACTATACTCAGTACCATGTACTATACTCTCAATACATTGATAGTTCACATTTTGGATCAGTCTCCAAACTTTTAATTGGCTAGATAATTTTCTAAGTTACCAGGTAGTAAAAATTTAATGTAGAATCAAACTCTTACTTTCCCAAATGTACACTGGCTGTATAAGAATTGACGAAGTTTTGTTAAAAACTTGTTGACTATTCAGTATGATGTAATATTTCCTGCCACGTGTCATTATCATCCTTTTCTTGCACAACGTAATTAATATCAGTTAATAATATGTAACACGAAGTTCTTGTTACAGATTCTGATGGCTATGAATTTATGATTGTGTCCCTCACAAATCAACAATGGTATTTTGAGGCACCAACACATGAAGAGCGAGAAGAGTGGGTAACGAGCATAGAACAACAAATATTGAACTCTTTACAAGGAATTCAAAGCAGTAAGTCACAGGTATGTATTCAAGGTATGATAAAAATACTTAACTACTAAACTAGTTAATCATTCAACTGTGTGTTAGAAGTAATAGAATGAATCTTGTTGCTGACTGGGTGGAAAGTATTTCAATATAACTAGTATAGGCTGATAGTGACTTCTCCCTGCCATAGTAGAAAAGACTGTTTAAGTTTTGTAGAGTCCAGAAGCTCTCTGATCTACTGCAGTATTAAATAAGATTCTGTTTTAATGAAATCTTATTTTAAGATACATTATTACAATTTTACAAAAAAATGCTGCTGATTTGGGAACTCAAAGTTATATCATGTGTACATATTACTTCAGAACAATCAGACCAAAACCGATCCAGCTGCAGTTCAAGCAATCCGAAATACTCCAGGCAATTCACAGTGTGTAGACTGTGGTGCTGCAAGTAAGTCCAAGTAGCTATGTATATTTTGTGTCTCTTATGTTTTCCCCAGAAAAGTGTGGAATAGACACAGTCTATATATTGATGTAAGAATAGTAATTATGGTACATTTGCTAGTAATATTTTAAAGCTTAAACCTTGATACCAGGGTTGCCTCCAATTAAAACCATTAGGTCTGATGTATCAAACTGTCTATTTCAGAGTTGGTGATTATGATTCACAGCTATATTCGCCACGAGACAAGAGAATTCTTTTCTAATACAGGAAAAAAAATTATTGTATTTGTTTATGTCCATTCCAGATCCTGACTGGGCCAGCCTAAATCTTGGTGCTCTTATGTGTATAGAATGCTCTGGCATTCATAGAAACTTAGGAACTCATTTATCACGTGTCCGATCATTAGACCTGGATGAATGGCCGTAAGTAACAAGTAGATTAAGATAACTTAAGAAAGTAGTTAAGATTATTAATTATTGTTCTAAAAATAAAGTACTGTATTACTGAGTGTAATATTTAGTGTAGTGTTTGTTCTCCAAGAGTTGTTAACTGGCAATTAGTTTTTATTTAATCTCTGTTTATGATAACCATGAAATTAGATAACAATAATGACATTGCTCATTAAAGTTGTCTTAGTTTATGAACTCTTAATTCTCCAATTGTTAGAATTAAAAAAACTTCTTCCAGTAAAATCCAAGTTGAACTGCTAAGTCTGAAAGAGTTGTATTGAGCACACAAACAGTTTTTGAAAAAGAGCAGTGCCCATCAAAATTTTCACTTTAAAATGGTTAAGGAGATTTTATTTTACATAATTTGTCGAAAATTATAAGGTAGCACTAACAGAACAAAAAATGAACATGTCTGCACTATTTTTAGATAGCAATATATTTAAAAAAATACTTTACCATATATTGATAGAAAT
Organism: Phoronis ovalis; assembly: GCA_028565635.1. Lineage (NCBI taxonomy): Eukaryota > Metazoa > Phoronida > Phoronidae > Phoronis > Phoronis ovalis. The sequence goes on along the minus strand of JAOXYB010034617.1, from coordinate 12,848 downwards.
CTGAGGCATGATTGCTTTATCACCCTTTTAGTCCCGAATTAACAGCAGTGATGACAGCGGTGGGCAATAAAAACGCTAACACGATATGGGAAGGTAATCTTAAAGGACAGACAAAACCTGGTTCGCAGAGTTCACGAGAAGATAAAGAGAAATGGATCCGTGCCAAGTATGAACAAAAGGAATTTCTACGACAATTATCAATACAGGATCACTCTGCTAGTCAGGTACTAAATTACATAATTAACACATATCATTACTTGTAAAATAAGTACTGAATATACATAAAACTGAAAATATGTCTGCTTGATTAGAAAAGTACATGAAAGTGAGAGTGTCCTCAAAAAATTGGATATCAGGTCTAAATTTTAGTGTAATTAATAATGTTAAATGGCTTAGATCTGATGGCTCTTGTCAAAATTCAAATGGGAATCATGTTTGTTCTTGGGACCAACCATATGCTTTGCAATGGACATTATTTGATTACAAGCTAAAGTGTAGTTTTTAGATGAAGATCATATACCGTACCACAGAAAATGTTATTATTCTTTGTTAATTTTGAAAAATTGTGAAGGTGTCAAGTTTCAGGAAATTTTGTTTTAGGTTTATTTTGTGAAGCATTTAATAGAATTGTATCGCCATTACTTTCAACTATTTGTATTATGATAATTAATAAATTTCCTTTGATATTCTTACAGCAAATCATTGACGCTGTTGCACGGCAAGATGTCCCATTTCTAATCCTATTACTGGCCCATGCAAACTCAGATCACATCAATGCGCCATACAGTAATCGAGACAGCAGAACTCCACTTCACATTGCAGCAGCCCTGGGAAATGTGGTTATCGTACAACTTTTGTTATGGGTAAGCTAAATTACTTTTTGCTTTTGAGAGTTAACATTAAATACAGCTGAACCTGTGAGGCAGTTTAGTGTTCTTACACCTGCATGGTCATTATGTTTAATAATGAGGAGCTATCAGAACAGACACTGCCATAAATTTCTAAGCTTCTCCAAAAAGAAACACAATTGAACATAGAGGTGATGAATTTCAGCTCCAAGAACATTTTCTAGTTCGAGTTTCAAGCCTTGTCCACCAAGAGGTGACATTGTGACAAAATGTGAGATTTGAGGATTAGCCAACATTTAATGAATTGAATTTTTATTGTTCAAAAGATCACTATGTATTTTCTGATATAAATTCCATTTACATTTTCCACCTTCAGAGAGGGTCTAGAAAGAATTAGCTTTTACTCATAAAGTGTACTAATTATAGCATGTTATGAATTGTCCCTTTTCATGAGAACATGTCTTATTATCTTGTAGTATGGTGCTAATGTCAAGGTAGCTGATCAAGATAGCCGGACAGCTTTGTGGTATGCTCGTAGTACTGGTGCTCAAGATTGCATTGACCTCCTTGTGAATAATGATTGTCCGGAACATGGAATCCCACCGCAAAGACGTCCTAGTCACTCTAAAACAAGCGATGTGTTTGACAAGCTTCCTGCTAGTGTGATATAGTGCTTCATAATATGGATTAATGTTATTCTGCTTCAAAATACATGTAACTTAACTTCCTCAAGCTTCTTATGAGAAATGGGATATATGAACTTGGTTTTATTCTACTACAACAAAGTATAACATTGCTAAAGGAACAATAAATTCAAGCTTACCAAGTTTTTGAAGTTGTCATGATCACTACATCACTGGGTTTTTTTTTAATTGCTGTAGGATCTTTTTTTTTTTTAAGATTTCAAGTTTTAAAGAAAATGTCTTACATTTTGTCTGCACTTTTTCTGCATAGCAAGTTATGTAACTAAAATTACATCTGTGACTGTGGTCTAGCCATGTTTGTAAATTGAAAAAATATGCATATTCTTGCAGGAAATTATTTATTTCCTAATGCCAAACTTTGTCATTATCTTCATATGTAAATACTCATTTTTATATAAAATATTTATGTATAATATGTATGTAATTATAAACAATCAATTATTGTAGGAATTTTAATTTTGTATGACATTTTGTTTCTTAGTGTATTTATGTTGGTGCTATCCTGACATGAAATAGATACATTGGTTCTGTGTGCTCCTTGTTTAGAGCAATGACTTTCACTTTGACTGTTTTGCTGTACGAGTCCTACTTTTAGTGAACGCAATCAAAAAATGTGTTTTCTGTATGTTTTGTTTTAGATTACTGCTCAGTTCATTAGATTTTGGTGGACATGAATTCTATTATGGTAATGCCGAAATATATTGAATGTAGATTGGCTTATATTATAATGTTCCATGTTGCTAAAATTATGGCTCCCACTAAACTGTTATGCCTTACAATAAATGTAAAAGTATTTTTTCAAAGCTCGCTCTGAATTTTTAGTTCTTTAATCTCAGTATATTTGCTTAAATTGCCCAGAATTTGAATTATGCAAAATAATGTAATTAACAGTGAACTTATTTGTTGTGAATATTTGTTGGCTTGTTGTTTTGCATGCTTTGTGAGTACACTGTAAATTGCATAGAATGTAGTATGGAATTATTCTGTGTATTGAATATACAAAAAATAAAATATCTCATATTAACAGAGAGGTGGTTTTAATTCTTATTTAATGCATGCTTAGATTTACACAGCAGTTATTGTTTAGAATTTGAGAAGAAAGTGGAATAACAAAAATAGAACTGAATAACTGCTTTTATTTTAAAACTCAAATTTCATAAAGTAGACTTCTCTATTCATGAGTCAGTGTTAATTTTGTTGTATTTTTTTGCATTTACCATATTTCCACAAACATTTCTTTCAATGAAAGAGTAGACAAATTCTATAATCTCAAAGGTTGGATATTATCTAAATCATGTCCTGTGACAGTTGATTTGACTTATATTTTGATCACATGACAATCATGTGATCATAAAAGAGAAATTTCAACTTAATGTTTAATATTTAAAGTATTTTGCTGTAAATTTGCACAGTTTTGACAAACATTATCAAGGCTGATTCGAACGTCATTCGAGTGTAGTATAATTTCACCAAAAGCAGTATATTTGCTATTTTGTTTCTCCTTTAAAATCTACAAGTTCGAAGGGTCGTTTTGTTGGATATGTTACCTGCTTCCTGTTTTGAAAATGGAGGAAGAGGATTTTTTTGAGAAAGATAGCACAGAAACTGTGGCTGAAAAGAAAGAAACACAGGAAAAGGTATTTCAAAACGCACACAAATTTCTCAAAGAAGGGCGTTGTACCTTATGCATAGACACATGTGACAGTCTGTGTTTTCCGTCAGTATCTTCAACTATGAAGTTTGGTGCAGCAGGCCTCCAGGGTCTACTAAAATAAATTGAGGATTTAAATTTTAAATTAGTCCTGGCTTCGTGATCCTACTGCCGTAGGGTCATGGCCCAGATAGTGTTAAAACCAGTAGAAGTTGGCCTCTTGCAAAAACACTCACTATATGTGTCAAAAATTTCAAACTAAATTGTTGTCTTATTTATCTCTGATACTCCTTCTTGTGTTATCTGCCACTTGAAGCTTTTAGGTGACTTTTAGCATACAATTACCACTCAGACCAGTGCGAAATTCCATCTTGAAGATTTTATTAGTCTAAAAGTCATCTTGAGAAGTATTATTCAAGCTTCAAGTGGCAGATAACTAGAAGGAGTAGCATAGACAAACAAGACGACAATTTGGTTTGAATTTTTTGACAAACGGTGAGTGTTTTTGCAAGAGACTTAACTTCTACTGGGAGTACTGGTTTTAACACTATCTGGGCCATATTACCCTACGGTGGTAGTAGGGTCATAAAGCCAAGACTAGATTTAAATATGCCCTGTTGTGAAAAGCTTCCAAAATATATACAACTGCATCCTGTGGTAAATCCACTTGCAAATTATATGCGTGTCAAGAATAAATTTTAATATTTTTTTGAAAATGTACTGTGTGAATAAGAAAATTATCCTGTGCCCTGTGGTAAATTGTAAACTAAATACGTTGGCATATATAGCCTGTTAAAAAAAACACCCCTTTAGAAGACTTGCAGGCTTAAAGAGTGATGCCTTTAGTAAACCTCACTTCAGCAAAATGATCAGAAAAGTATAAACACGTTCTCACACTGATTATTTAGCCACCTAGTCCTGATTTCATGAGTTCGTGCTATGCCTCAGACAATTTCCGACAGGTGAAGCTTGCCGAACGTCGCAAATCCTTATATAGCAAATCATAGTGAAAGTGACCAACCATCCAAAAAGTGTGTAATCCTGCCATATGTCGAGTTAAAATATTAATTTCCTGATACTGTGTGCCTATTAAACTTTAACTTTGACTACTCCAGTCACCATTTAGAACTCCAGCTGCACTGGCATATAGGCAAAAAATGTGCAATCACGACCCTAAAGTCATGGTGGAAGACGAACTTGTGGAGGAAATATGCTGTTAGTATTTTTTGTCAATTGCAGTAGTACAGGAGTAGTCAGTGTTGAAGTTCAATAGGCACACAGTATTAACAGTATAATATTTAACTCATGTGGTAAGGATTACACACTTTTTGGACGATTGGTTACTTTCACTATGATTTCCTATACAAGGATTCATGACGTTCGGCAAGCCTCACCTGTCAGAAATTGTCTGAGGCGTAGCACGAATTCGGGACTATTAGCCTGATTTTTTTGTGTCTGATAGTGAAAATTTCTCCCTTATCAATGCGCACTGTATATAAAAAATATGGTGAAAAACATACCCTTTGGAAGGAAGATCTAATTCTAAAAACAATATCCTATTTGCCAATATTTAGCTAAATATATACCCTAAATGCGAAATGCACGTTACGTACCTCGTTGTAAAAAAGTATCCCTTGTTAGCACATGTGGAGTCTGTGAACCTATAATTTAATAATTGATAATTTTGGCTTTGACTAGATGGTTAGGACATGGTGTTAATTTAATTAATTTGATATTGCTTGCCACAGGATTTATTACCTTGGGCGGTTCATACCTACCGCTTAAAATAATAGTTATAAAACTTTTAGCAGAATAGTAAAGTTATGGATAGTGACATTTGTTTATGACAGATTATCCAGATGAAGCTTAGATACATAAACCTTGTCTTTCATACATTTTGTCCATTTTCTGTACCTGCATTGCTCTTTTCCACAGTACTTATAATGTAACTCAAATATCCTTTCGTAAAAAAATTGCAATATGTACTTCAACCTAGTTAAATAGTAATCGGTCAAGCAGTGTTCTATGAATTTCTTTATCTTGGACATCAAACAACTGAGTCCAGTAAAATGCAACCAGCTGAATTGACTTTGTAATCTTTTAGAAGCCATTACTGAAATGGATGGACATAAGTGTAACAGAACCAGAAAAAAGAACTGGAACATCTATGAAGATGCAAGAGACTTACACAGTTTATTTAATTGAGACAAAGTTTGTGTTATTATTATAGTGAAACTATTTGGCTTTATTATTTATATACATAATTTCATTCCATATTGTACACAATTTTATCTGTTGATGCTACAGACATACAATAGTGTTCCAATTTAGTGTTCATAAGCAATTTAAGTGGTCCATTCACAGCTGGGACTAATATAACTAACTTATATTAGTCCCAGATTTACAGTTACTAAAAGGGAGAGGCATCAAGCCGCGTGGGTTTCGTGAAAGTTATCGTATCTCAAATCTAAGTTTATGATGCGTTTATGATTAAATTTAGCATAAGTTTAGACTTTAAGATAACAATCGTCGTAAGATATCTTAGAGAAACCCATCCCTGAACTCCAAATTTCATTGCTTTATATGGCAGTACCAGTATGGTTATAAGCATTTAATAGATTCTGCAGTGAATTTACAGTCCATTAATCATTAAGGTACTGAATCATAAAGATAAAGATTTTTAAATTTAAAATTGTTAGATTTTTGTGAGAAAGGAACCTGCTTCTGTTAAGTGACCAATTCTCAATCCACTCAGCCACAGTGGACCACTACTTAAAAAGATGAATTTTACATGTATATATGCAGAACACAGAAAGTTTGAAAAGTTAAACGTTAACTTTACACGATCTGTTATCATATTAATTTAGCCACATCCTGGGGGTCACTTAAGCAAAACTTGGTGGGGTCTCATACCCCAGGTAAAAACCTGTAACACGTGGTATTAA
>JAOXYB010034606.1:0-14044 GCA_028565635.1 Phoronis ovalis | reverse complement strand
TACACACACACATATAGAAAATATTTACATGAGATCAAAACGTTGCCTGAGTTCCTTTCCCAAGCATGTAGTACCATTGTAACGTCTTTATAAATGTATACCATATATACTGAGCTTCTTTCACAATGTTTTTGCTATACATTACAAACAGGCATAGATTCGCCTGCCCCCAAGGAATAGTCAATGATCTATGATAAATGTTTAACCTTAGTTTGATTTCAATCGAGAATATTTTTCTACCGAAATACTTGTCAGAACTTCAATACTGGTTTTTAAAAACAATAACCTAATTAATCATGATTAACAATGTATTATTGACTGGAATAGATTTGTCTGTCTTTCCGCACAGAATAAGCAGTGATCAATAATCAATTGTTAATCATAGACTGGTTTCATAGGGCGATGAAGTCTAATACTTCTGTTTGGAAGTATGCCCGTACCGCATGTAGGTATAAACTCAACACTAAATGTATTATATGGTCTACATCTGGTTCTACATCACATTTACATGTTATAAACACTTGTGACAACTAGCACATAAGACTTCCATTCATTGCTACGATGATGAAATATTTAAACTTCTAAATAATTTTTAACAATTTCATGTTCAGAGACTATAATCCCATATTTAAAATCTGCGTACGTCATACGAAGACATGGTATGTAATCGGTGAAGAAATACTTCTATCTCCATTTACCTATTTAAGCCCATAACAAACAAATATCTGGACTTCGTTATTACTATAAATGAAGCAAAACAATGGTTTGTCTATGTAATCGGTGGTAACCGTTGTAAACTCCCATGCAAACTATTATTCTTTTGTTTAGCCCCGGCTTCATTCAGAAGGTTAGAACTGCCCCCAAGACCTGGTAAAGAGTTTCGACTTTCCTTTCTTCTTCTGTTTGTGTGTTCAAAATAACCAGGATGGGAGTCGAGAAATTTTTTTGTTTCTATTTTTTGTATGTCAATGTCTTCTAAATTTTTTGATATCCCTTGAGCTTTCCGTATTCTAGTTTTGTTCCCCGTCGTCATTATTTCCATGTGGTGTTCGTGTTCTTTTCTTTCTTCTTCATTTCTTTGGTTTGGTGGGACATATTTTCCGCCTGGTTTTGCTTTATATTTTCGTTTTCTTTTTGTCCCTGAATTATTTGCTTGATCCGGGACACCAACTTCGTATGGAGTAATGGCGCCAACCCGTTTGGTTCGTAAAGAGGGATCAACTCCGAACATATGTAGAGTTCTCTTAAAACTAGATGTTCTAGCTTGGATATTGAAAAGATCTTTTTCAATCGTTTCTCGCTTTTGTTCACATTTCACTAAAATGTGTTTCAGTTCTATATCAATAGAATGAAACTTCTTTTCTAACGCTTTTTTTCGAGCTAAAGTTTTCAGATAACTTTCCATGGATGTAGTTTAGTTCTTTTATAGATTAATCAACAGATCTTTATAGAAAATTTTGATGAAATTACTTATTATAATTGAACATCCTGAACTTCAATGGTAAATCTTAGTGTTAGAACTCCTAACCAGTAAATGATGGCACATCGTGCCCCGTTCGTTTACCAATAACATAGAGTAAACTTCTTGCTTCGTTGTTAAGTCCGAATCTCAAATTATATCATAATTATTCAATGGTACGCGTATTAAATCCAATTATACCCGATTAATTATAAATACTACATATATTTTTACATTGTTTAATAAATAAACAGCATCTTTAGAAAAAATTTAAAAGTAACGAAACGCGTATCCTTTTACTGTTACATAGGTATTGTCAGCACTGTTATGATACATATAAAGCGTATTGTACCGCAAAATAGCTAGTCTTTCAGTCCCCAAATATCGGTATAGCACGCCTTAACGATGTAAAATCTCTAGCAATGTTATTGGAATACACGCCAAACGCCAAATCAATTTTCATTCCAATCCCGAAAAGTATTCAAGTTCTGTTTCTTGTTTCTTGAAAGGCGCTGTGCCATTTGACGAAATCGAGCATTTACCTATCTGATGACCTGCAGAAAAATCTCTTATGCGACGTCTCAATTCTTTGACAAAAAAGGCATTTTAATTTTTACCTGTACCATAGTTATAACGTTGAAAAATCGAGCATTTTCCAATGTAGATAACGTAAATGTATCTGTGATTACAGTTGTATCTTGTGAAACTAAATCGTTTCACATGATACACAATGTAACAGCAAAATAATACACTTAAGATCACAATTGTTTATCCAGCTATAATTAGTTTTCTTATTGACGTTTTATATCGCGATAGTGATTTAATTAACTCGCCTGATTTGGAGTTGATATCTCTTTACTTGTTTAAATTTATCTCGCACATGCAACACTGGAATTTATATGCCACGCATCGATATGCCTGGATAATAGAACACCTTGCTTTGGCATGATATATTTATTATAGATTTAATTTCTCTAGAAGAAACTTCTTACAAAATTTGCATTTAGTATGTTATTAAGCCATAAGACGCAGCCGATATGAAGACATGTGTAATCACTTTGATGCCTTGGCTTTGATGCTTCTAAATCTCTTCCTTTCTTCGATTCGGGTACTCTATCAAATCTCTGCAAAGAACGCGACCAGAAATGTCAGTCTATAGAAACGGAACTATAACAGAAAATATTTGACTTCGAATCTTTAATTGATAAAGGCCTTCAATACAGAAGATACACATTTGAAATAACTATATATGAGGAAGCTGCAGGAAACACTCAATGATACAACAGTAACTAAAAACGTGGAATGGCCTTTCAGAGCATTTAGCCTAATAATGACGTTTGAAGTGAATTCGATCTTATCTATAATTCATAAACTTGTTCGAAAATCTTCATTACACTTTCCTAAAGACACCATAATTATAACATCGCTGACGATCTGGATATGTTAGAGGCAATGTGAAGTTCGTTGCTAGAAGAAATGGCCCAACAGATATGAATATTTGCTGCAGATCACACAATGACCGGTGGCAATAAGTGACATAATCACTGTCAAGACAGAATAAAAGCAATTATAAAATACTCAATTCGTATGGCGGTGGACACAGTCATCACGACATGATTAAGCTGAATTTAAATGTTATCAACAATTTTTTAATATACAGATCATTATCACCACCATCACTGTAATCATTTACTTTATTGCATTTAATATGAAAGTTAGATAATAAAGATCAAAGTGTGAGTTATATTTCAAATCTTTGCTGTTTTAAAATAGTGTATGTTTTTATTAATTTTATATCATGAATGGGATAAATGTACCATAACGTAAAATTAAAGATTACACTGAACACCTATTTGGAACGTTAATGTCTAAAAGCACACATGATCAAATCATGCGAGAGAAACTCATTACCACTGAAAAAAAGAATGATGCGTGGACAAAGTGTTTCATGATGCAGCAACACTAGTTCTGCGTATGAAAATCTTTGAGATTATCCCCCTCTTGTAGTTTAAGGTAATCAACGGTAAACCTTGATCCTCACTGCCTATTCCGGAATACCTTTACTTTTTTCTTCATTTTTCTTTGTATAAGTGAATACAATCAAAATAGAAGGATGAGCAATGTTTAAATGCAACTTTTATCTGAAACTAATAATGTTTGGGAGGTAAAACCCCCGTAAAACCTCCGGTCCAATCTGTGTTATTCCTTTGCTGGTGGTTCCCAAAACACTCACTAGGCGGTCTTCTGTCGAGTCGTTTATGTTTAGCGTTAACGACAGACGATAAACTAGCCGGCATGAGAACAAATTTTAATTAAAAATTATTCTAATGGGATTTTGTGTGATACTTCATTTTTGTAAAACAAATGGAAGGAAATTGCAGTAACTTTTAACATAATTTTTCAAAATTGCCTCTTTCATTAGTCAATTTTAAAACTATTATACTTTTGTGTTTCCGACCTATATTTTTCACTGTTGCCTATCCCACGTGTTTGCAGGACAAGACTGCTTAATTATTTCATCGGCCTTTTCCTATTGTTTTTTGAGGAAGTAGCTATGTACAGACGTGTTAACAAATAGCAACAGACGGTAACAAAATAAGTACCGATAAAATCAATTAAAGTCAAGTTTTCTGATAACATAGATTTTTTTCTCTTATTCCATATGATTATAATAACATTGTATAAATGAGCTCTTTTATCATTAAACAATCCGGAAACTGTATATGAATGCAACGGTTGTTTTCACTTTCATATTTCAATCCAATATCGACGGAATATAAATTGGTTATACCATAATAGATAAAACAGCGTATCCACAGCAAATATGATACATGACTTTTTGTAAATCGACACAAGATTGATTTAATCACTAAAGGTAAGTTCTGTATTAACACACTAGAATTTTGAATCAGAAATCTGATGAAATTGCTTGTTTGTGAGAAAAATGTTAAAGATGAGAGTGATTTTCTGATGCATTATGATGGGAATCTTTCTGTAGCTTGTTTAGTTAATCTAGAATTATTTAAATAAAAACATGCTGAATTTAAGAAAACAAGCGATTCTAAAGACACTTTAGCGGAAATAGTCGCTGGTTTTTAAATCTACAGTAATTCCATAAAACATGGAGATGGCACTGCCCGGGTAATGCTACTCAAAATGCATACGAGTGCAAACATATTCGACATGACAATACAATAAATCATGCGTTATTGAAAATATTTATATCAGCGGAATAATAGCAATACGTATTCGTTTTTGTGGAAAGTCGCATTAATCCGCCGATAATTAACACTACTAAACGTTGTTGTGTCTATCAGATACTGTGTAACCGTTAAAGATATAAAAAAGAGAACACATAACTCCAAACACTTTCATTAGAAATTTTCTGGCTAATTTCGACAGTACAATAAGGACATTTACGTTCTAATCCTATGATAAAAATGGTATAAAAACTATATAAATTACCACGTTTGTGCTATGTGCATAATACGTAATCTATATTTTAACAGATATAACACTTTTCTTTTTTGTTCACTTTAATTGGCATTTTACTTGTTTTTTTTCTTTTGGAACCTGAATAAGTTCTGCAAATACACAATGGAAGTTGAAAAAAATGCCAAGACAAAAATTGTGTTTGTGTATTTGTGCTGGCGATTCTTTTGTCTTTTATATATAGTCGACACAGGTAACAGCTCGATACCGTTAACAAAACATCAAAAGCACTATAATCTAATTTCCTAAGAGAACAGATTCGAATTTGCAGATGTTGTGGATTTCAAATCCGAGAGAATGCTTACAGCAATACAGTTTTTGTAGAAATAAATATAACGAATAAAAATCAATACTCACATGCTTGTCGAATGTCTGTATGCAGATTTTGTTTAGTTTTTAAAAGGTGTGCTTAGTCGTGATGGTGAATGCTAATTTAATATAGAAAACTAAACAAGAAATTAATAAGAAAAATCATTAGTAACGCTGATAAAATGTATGATTAACTCATTTTCCCCCCTGCTGTATCGAAAAGCGCACCTTACACGCAAAAGTACATTATTTATAAATATTTACAAAACTTAACAGTAGCCTAAGTAGAAACACATTAACCTTTTGTTTGGCTTGTTCACTTTTTACTACAAATAATTTCAAAAAATTAATTAATTTACAGATTTAATTAAACGAAGTGAAGACAATACTGCGAGGTCTAACGACGTTTTCGATTCAACTAAAATGAGTTCCCTTAACGAAAGACTACCACAGCTTCCCGGATATATGCTGGGTCCTCATAAAAGGTGAGATATGATGTAGATATCGGTAAGAATTATTATTTACTTGCTCAAAATGTATAAATGAGCGCAAAGGAATATATTTATTTATGTGACATGCTGACTAGGGTATATAGAGAAACCAGAGTATGTGGGAAGGGAGAAAATCAAAATATCTTGGGCAGGTATTCCGTTTTCTCATAACCCCCGGTCATAATCTAATAACAGTAGGTAATTCGTATTTTCTTTCAAAAACAGTCAAAATCGAAAATGATGAACACGCCTGAACAAACGCAACATTAAGCTGTAAAAATCTCGGAATAAAAATAACCTTGTAACTTAATTATTATAGTTCCAGATGATAAATATAATTAACAGTGTTAAAAGTTACAAATCTTATGTGGTTGGAAAGTTTTTTAAAACTTGTTTTTCAATATGTTCACGGAATGATTGACCATTTTAAATTGTCAGTACAACAAATTCTTGATATAAATATGCAAAATTGTAAAAAAATGCTTGACTCATAAAGCTAGGCTTATGTAATATTTGGATTTTCTTGGACCAAGTTCGTGTCTTGTACATAGACAATTTATATGGTTATTTTCAATTTCCCGACAATGAATTGAAAATAATACAATTTGTAATTGCCAATTTTCAAGTTTATAGTTATGATGCGCATACAATGTGTATTGTAGAATGTGTTTAGGAATTTACATAACGAGGTTGTTAATTTATCCGTGCGCTGTGGCATACCACAAATTGAACAGCTCAAAATAGAATAATTGCTGTTCTTGTAAGCAGGTTAACATTAATGGTTAAATTATTTTTCTTATCATGATTTTTATTATAGCGTCTTATAGAGGAGTATACATTAAATTAAATATCACATCATAAAAATAACTAAAGTTAGTAAATATCAATTGATATTTGCATTGATGATCATTATTGCGTTGGTTCTTAAATTTTGTTTTGTTAAGGGTGGAATGGCACTAAATGTAACAGCCAGACAGTTTAGTGTTTGATTGTGTGGTAGCTAATGATAATATAGATTTGTATATGAGCAAGTCACGTTAAGCACATCGGCAAGCAGGGTTATTAGTATTCAGACACGGGGACCAACTTTATATGGTTCTAATATTATTATAGTCCATCATTAAAAGAATATATACAGGTGGAAATTACTTATTGACTCTAGTTATAAGTGTTAAAGTATCGTTAAATTATAAAATAATAAAACAATCAAAATGGACCGAGAAGTCAGCGGAATGATGTTTTCATATTACAATAAAAGGTAAGGCAGTGATTTATGAGGTAATGTTATAATTTAATTTATCTGAAGTTGTGGATTGTAAGTAAATCCAAGTTAGATAAAAGTGTTTATTCCTTATATCACTTGTCGAAACTATTCAATATTTCGAGTTATGCTAAAACGTAGTTGATTTTTGTTTTGGGAATTTGGACCGGGACCCGGACCGGGTGTTTGGATAAGGAAACGAAATAAGGTGAACTGCACACTTACGTTTTAAACTTTAAAAAATATTGTTTGCTTTATTACTGTCTTGATTACTGTATCTGATTATTGCCAATAAAAAATAGCGATAAATGTGTTCAGAGCGTAGATAAGTGAAAGTACGAGTACAGGCCTGGGGGAGTAGCTAGATTAAAACACGAGACAGACCAAATAGGGAAGCCTGGTCAGATGTATTCAAAAGGTAAAACATTTGTACACCATCCCTAACCATTGATAAGATTTTAGTCACTAAAAAAATTCGAACATTTTTTAATAATTGCGAAAAACATCTGACGCAAGGCAAATTTCCTATCTTTTTGAAAAGGTAACAAATCAGTTAGCTGCCGACATCAACATTTTATTCCCATGAGTCCCTGTAATTTGTTCTTCGTCAGGGATTCGTATATATAATATCACAAATTTAACTGTTTGCTTACTTCCCTGTAGGGTATATAACTAAATTAACCTATACCATTTATAGTAGCGATACTAAGTAAATATGAGGTAGGGGATTAAACAGAACCATGAAATAAATTATATTCTTGCTGCGAGCTCTAATATCAAACATGCGCAGTTGTATCTTAACTGGTAATCTCCTGGCAACAAGACAACAAACCAAGTGACGTCACACAGGTAGATCAGAATCAAGGCACTGCTGAGATGCATGGTCGCGTGGTACTGTTTACATTTAAACAGCTTTGTCTCTATTCTTTTATTCAAATTTCAATACAGGAGCGTAACAATATTCAAATTTCAACAGCACGAAATAGCGAAAGGACTATAGCTGTAGTAGTCTAAGCGGATATAAAAAATCATTTGCAACAATTGAACAGCAAAACAAATCTGAAAGAAACTTGCAAGCTTGCGGAAGCATGGGTCGGGACAGCAGTCATGTTCCTACTCGTACTAGATTTATCCTCAGACCATTATCTGCACCTGCTAATTATATAACAAAAAAACCGGTAAATAGGTATCGCTTTACACTAAGGGAATCCAAATACGAGTTATGCATTTGTAGTGATAAACCTAAACTTCGTCCTTACAGTGCCTACCACGATACGTGTATCCCGAAAGATAAACAGAGGATTGCGGCTGCACCGGCTTCAAATTCAAACAATTACAAAGAAGCGGAATTTGGTAAATGTGATGCAGTGACACAAGACAGCATATGGAAACAGTCAGTAGCCAAAGAAGAAAATGGAAAAAATGCTTGGTGAGTTATTATTTTCCGATTGTTATCGAAAAAAATTATCATTGTAATTAAGTACCTTTTTAACACAAACTGTTGAAAAATTTGAAGTGATAAAATAATGTCTCGCCTTATGGATATTTTATATTTCTTACGTGCAGTGTTTTTATTTGTAATTTCAGGGACACAAACTGGGGATTCTTAGCCGAATTTGACGAGAAGGGAAATATAAAACAGAAAGAACCTCTTCCGGAGCAAGTGTCCCAATTCTCTGAATATGTACCAAATACAAATGCTGCAAACTATGGCAGCAGAACCAACACGGAGACGGGAAAACTTATGGCGAATCTAGAATTCAAATTTAACAGCCACAATAGGCGAAAGAAACTTGACAATGAAATGGTGTGCTATTAACCGAATAAACTATCCCGGTGGTTAAAAACGTGTGATAACTAAAGGTGCTTTCAAACGGTACTGCAGAAATAGGAAACAGTTATATATCTCTGAAATAGTTATATACACTGTAGAAAGGACCGTACCGTGTACTGTGGTCTCGGGAATTGTGTCTAGGCAAAAAGAACTGGTAAACGAACGATACAAGAAACCAAAGAAACAACTGTGCTATATATTAAATGTGTTATCTTATTTAACCGAACAACCGAATACGTCAAATGTTATAATAACAATTGTTTATTTGCTTTAAACCGACTGTTGAATAGTGCCTTTTAATGAAGATAGTTATTCTTTTTAAATGTATTTGCATTATTCTGATAGGAGAAAAGTGTTGGATTACTGTAATGCGTTCCATAAAAAACAAATGTGCAGTGCATGTGCAATGTAATCTAGAAAAACAGAAAATCCAGGAATTTTTCACGTATGATTGAACGTTTGTACAAGGATCCAAATATTTTACAATGCAGAACCCATTATGCAGAAACAACACTTCGTCACAACTGGGAGCTGGTCCCAAAATCCTGGATTAAATCAACATTTCCTTGAAGCTGTAAAACACCAATAATATAACATTTTAATTACGGAAACAGTAAACTGAATCAGCACCACCCGTTTGATGCCAAAATCAAAAGGTTTATATTTTGTGAAATAACAAGTGACAGTAAAATAGTCGTGGCAAAATCCTTTTGAGCAGAAATGCATAGTAGTAAATAAATGACTAAATGTCACTTTTGAATCAAAAGCTGCAACAATCAATGCTATTTCAAATTTAAGCGACAACGTGATGATATTCGTTAGCTAATGTGCCTTGTTATTTAAATTGTTGCTTTTTAAATTAAATACTTTTGCTTTGAGTCAATGATCTGAAAACAAAAATCAGTATTTTGATGCTTTTTAGAATAAAATATATGTGAAGTTGCGTAAATAAATGCTTTTAATCATATACCTCTTTCTGACAGTGCTTTGTTATTATTACTTCATACAATATTAGTTTCACACAACAATTAATATGGGGATACATAATACTGATAGCCATGTGTATAAAAGGAAACATCTGTAAAATCAACATTTTTTAAAACTAAACTATACAATTTATTCACTTTTTGTAAATGTTACCAGGCTGTGGAAATTGCAGAAATATACGAGGGAATCATTAAAAAACAGCCAGAAAAATCGGGAGATTTCAAGGTCACTTTTATTTCCATTTACAGGAAAATTTACATATGACGACTTGCCCCATCAAATATTAGAAATATTAACAGTTTTACTGTTATATATCATTTTTTACAAACTCAAACCATGAATGGAATGCCGCAATTACTTCTCACAATTTACAAGTATTTCTAAGGATTTTCTCGCTTTTGAAACAACCAGATTCAAATGTCTAAATGCAAAGGATTATTGTTATCATATAAATAAACAAGCTAAAAAACAACTAAAAAAACTGGCCGGGTGCCTTTTCAAAATATATATCAATTTGATAATCAAATACTATATCAATACTTCAGAAATTACTGTCAACATTGAGCACAAATGTCGACTCGAAACAAAGTATCGATGGCAGCTATGGTGCACCTTGCATTTGGTTTTGACCAGATTTTATATCCAGACATTCTTTAAAGACTAACTGCGACATATCTATGTGCAACCATAGTGATTTTTGCAAAATTTCATCTCCTGATTGAAAGCATTAAAGTGCTTGAGAAAATGGTTAAATCTTATAAAGAATATTATTTTAATACTATTTATATTCCATGGATAAATCTTATTCTGTAAAATTTCTGTAAACAGAAATAAAAGTGAAAATCCTACTCAATGTCATACGTTTTAATATTCCCATGAAGTTTTTGCAATTTGCCTTCTATCTTTTTTTTGGATTGCCCTAAAGACAACATTTACAAAAATTATTTTATAAAATTCCAATATAATGTGCCTTAGGAATTAAAACAAAAAAGTTACAATAAATATTAGCACTAAAATGTAACAAAATCAGGCAAGTGTAAGCATGCTATAAATGTATTTTTAAAAGTTACAATCAAATAGAACAAATGAGATATCAATCAGAACAAACCATAGACCTTCAGTTTTTTGTCTAACTAGTATTTTTGTAACATATTATTATACTGCACTTAATTTTATTTATATTTCGATATAAAAATCTTAATCAAAACTCTCATATTATTTTAACATATTTTACTCGTTGGATTTTTAATTGCTGAAAATTGTAACACATCGAAAGAGGTAGTGTCATCACATACCACAGTCATTGAAGTAGCATTTCAATATTTTGTTTTCTTCATTGCACTGGTAATCTTACATGCCACATGGTATTTATATTTCAAAGTTCACTTCATTGCTTAAATCATCTTGATTAATAATTAAATTTCCAAGCTCTTCTGTTCCATGTTCAAAGACAGCGTGTACATACTGAGAGAATAACCTATTCATAAAACTATTCTTTCTTGGCCACAGACCATCTAAGAATCCAATATGACCACCATGTGATGTGGCAACTATGGCAACATGGTCATTTTGCCTAGCAGCTTCCAATGGTAATGCTATAATACATAAATGATACACTAGATTTAGAATAAAGTATTAAGAAATTTTAATTTAATTTTAAATTAAAATTAATTAGGGGCCTCAGTATTTTAAAAACACATTCCAAATTCTGGGTATATTAATATGTAAACTGAGAGTTGAACAAAATTCAATATTAAGAAACGGGACAACTGTTGAGGTTATTTTCAATTTTTATTTAAAAATATTAAAGCGGGAGATCTGCAACTAAACGAAGGAACTCTCTAAGGTTATACAGACTGTTAATGCTGTAAAACTACATGCATGCGTGCACTTACCATACATAGGTGAAAAAGGATCATCTCCAGAATTTAAACATAAAAAAGGTCGATGAACATGATGGACTTTATCATGAAGACAACAATCTTCGTAGTAATGATCAACAGACTCATAACCGAATACCCTGGACGTAAAGTGTGCATCAAACTCACGAATACTACGACTCTGTAACACAACAAATTTAGTAAAGTAATGTGACATATGAGCAGGAAACCATCAAGCAAGAACTTTTTCTCAAAACACAACTGATCCGCCTTTACAAACCCCTCTGTATACCTGAATCGCTGGACAGTTATTTCATAAAGATACTTTAACCGTGAATAATAATTTCAACTGCCACCTTGTGGTATAAAATCATAACTTATCACGGCTTTGTACCTTTCTTTGAAAACAATACTGCAATAATTTGATATTTCAATCATTCATGATTTCAGTTTACCTACTTGTTGTCAAACATGGATACTACAAAAATACATTTTAAAATATTTTACCTCCACTAATAGAGGTTTAGAAACATTGACATAGACCTTTAATTGGTTAATATTAGCTATAATGCAAATGTTACGAAGCAGCAAAACAAATATTGTAATAAAGATGCTTTTAAATGTAAACACAAACCTACCCTCAGTATACTGTTAACATGATTTTTCTCAAAATGATTTTCAAAAACATGCATATGTCTGAAATGAATATACAATTATTTAATTAGTTTTTTTTTCATGTAAACTTTGATAACTTTATCTTAAAGATTTGGCTAGTGCTGGAATCAAAAATTATATTTTGCAACCCAAAAAATGCTGTTTAAGAAATACAAGGTATGTCTACAAACTTTAAACAGAAACTTTCTTTTTTTTATTCAATTAATTATATAAAGCATCATTCCCATGCTACAAATAGTATACTAACAACAGAATAGGCCCCGGGGGTACTTGACAAAAAAGTTGGCAGGGGTGTGCAGCCCAGAGTAAAAAACCTTGACCCTGTGATAAATAGAGATCATCAAAAATATACCGTCATAAATGAAAAAACATGAAAAATATACCCTGTCGTAAATAACTCTCCCGAAATAGATACCCTATATAAAATTCACTTGTAAATTATATACCCTGTGGTAAATAACTATGGAAAAATTTAATAACCTTAATTTTTCATACCTGTCGTAAATACATTTTCCAAGAAATACACCCTGTGGTAAACAGATATTTTTTGAAAATATACTCTGTGGTAAATATCAAACAAGAAAAGTATACCCTGTGGTAAATAAATCTTTGAGAAGCGTAAAAAAACATATACTGTGGTAAATGCGGGAGCTGACAAAAGGGGTCATATTGGGCAGCACATATATATATAGTGACTTTGAATGGCAGTACCCCCCCGGGGAGAATAGTCAAGTACATATTATAGAAATTACAAGTACTACACTATGTACAAAACACTAGCTGCTGGATCAGACAGACTAAACATACTAACTTTTGAAAAGCGTTAGCTAATCTACTGGCAAGAAGTCTGTTGAAAAGAAGCCAGTTCATAGGCTGCTCCAATGTTTTAGTTGACTCGAAGACATTCCATGCTGTAGATACTGACATACCAGCTATCAGTTCACTATCTTTACCAAACTTAACAAAATACTGGAAGAGTATCATACTGTAATAACAAAGCGGCAAAGGCAATTAAAATAATGGCATGTTCCACAAAATTTTAACACATTTTGAATTTTTTTTTCAATCTACCAACTGTATTTTTAAAAATTCATAGCTCAAAACATGATAAAGAATTTCCAGAACTTTAAAAAATCAAACTTAATAGAAAGCATTATATCTTAAATTTGTGTTCTGTCATGTTTTTATGTCAAACAAATAATACTTGTTAACACATACCCTCCCAGTGATATTCCTGCTCCCATTAAAGGTATTCTGGGATATTTCGTCTTAATGTGAGACACAACACATTGCAAATCTTCTGTGTTACATGCACAGTATGTTCTTGGGGTCTGAAAAAATTGTATATAAGAATAACATCATTATCATGTATAGTATCATCAAAATCTGTTTATTACAAATGCCCAGGATATCAGCAACGTTTATTTCTTCCCCATGGACCCCTTTTTTATTCTCATCTATTAACATGGAGTATTTTTTCATGTTTATTTAACACTCTTTATGCTGTGGGTTTGCTTTTTAAAATAAATTTTAACCATGGGGTGTATATTTTCAACATGTTACCGGAGGGTACTATTGTGTCGTTAGTTTGTCTAATAAATAAGTATTGAATCAGGAACTAACATGTATTGTCTATATCATAAGATCGCCATACCG
>JAOXYB010034595.1:0-14044 GCA_028565635.1 Phoronis ovalis | reverse complement strand
TAAGCAAAACAAGCTTCCTGGAGACATACTCTGGCATAATCCATATTTCAGCTATTTTTATAAGCGACACACATTTCGAGAATGGCAAAAATTTATTTGGTAAAAAAAAAAAAACCATGGAAAAAAGCCTAGAAATATACACCTTATGGTAAAAACAGTAAACAAAATAAAAAAATGTGGTACCCTCCTGTAAATACTCATTTATTGAACATATATACCCATTGGTTAAAATTTATTTGCAGTTGTAACAAACATAAAAAAGATACTCCATAGTAAAAGTGGATGCTGAAAAAAGGGGTCCGTGGGGCTTAACATATATACAGTCATTGTGAATGGCAGTACCCCCGGGATTGATTCACCACTCCTATAATCTTATCTGCAAGGCATGGCAATTATACTTGAATGTTTACGCTGTATTTTCCTAAAGGTGCAAGCATACTGTTCCGAACTCAAATTGTAATCAACATATTGATAAAAATGTCAATGCAGTAGTGGCGACCTTAAAAACATGTAAATAGCACATATTTTTGGGCCATGAGAGATGAAAGGAAACTGAAACATTAGGTGGCAATTAACAGATATCACAGAGCCACTCATGTGAGATCTGCAAAATGCAAGCAAACTTGTACATATCCTTATTGTTCGAAGTTCCCAATTTGTGATATTATCAGTCTAGTATCTAGTGGCAACATGTAGCAGAAAACTACATATTTTGTGAATCACTCATTGTGTGCACATGTGTCGATGATGGTATTATTTAGGTAGTTCACCACTGAAGCGCACTGTAGCTATGCAAAAATGTTCTGTCTATAGAATTCTACAGAGATCAACTGAAATATAGCGTTTTGGAGCATCTCTATATTGGTCTGTAGAGTATTACAAACTTATTTTCTGAGACTAAGATAGAAGTTCATTATGCAATTAATTAATTAGTTAAATTTTAGTTAGGTATTACATAATAGGTTAAATTAATTCAATAATTTATCTGTAAAAGTATCAAATCGGTAAATAATCAGATGCATTTAATCAGCAATGTAAAATTGTTATAAAATTACAATTTCATAAAACTATATAACTGTGATAGGGATAAATTTATGGCTTTCTACAGAGCATTTTATAAGATGGAGCATTCTGTTAAATTCTCAGTTCTCTAGGACATTCATGGAACTTTTGATACATCATTCAATAGGATCTTATAGAACGTTCTGTAGAATGTGCTGTAGGATTCTAAAGAATGCTCTACAGAAACCCATAGAGGATTCTAGAATCCTACAGAGCATGCTAGGATGGAATACTCCAATTTCACAGCATTTCCCAGCAGTTGGTGAATACTGCGCCCAGTAATATTCAGGAGATGTACTAATTTGTTATTATTTATTGTAGGTTGTTTATGAAGACACAAAAATGATATGTCTCACAGCACCCTACATTCCTGGATTCTTAGCCTTTAGAGAAGCACCATTTCTTGTGGAGTCTGTAGACAAATTGAGAAAAATAAAACCAGATTTGGTACCACAAGTAGTTCTTGTTGATGGTAATGGTGTTTTGCATCCTAAAGGTAACAGAAATGTTTTTTATGTTGACACTACACAAATGAAATTAATTTTTTATGACCTGTCTTTACGGTTTTTCCCGATGTGCCACTTTATTGTTGTGGGGTGCATGTACGTCATCTTTGATTTTTTAAGCGAAATATTTTAACCGTATTCTTGTTTTTGCAAGTGTGCAATTTAAAAAATTCTTTTAAGTTGTGTGAAGAAAAAAGGGATATTTTAGTTGATTAAACAAATTCAGAGATGTATTGTTATTTAAGTACTGTTTACTGCATCCAAATGATATTGACTACTGTAAATGTCTGTGACAGGTACTGCTCAATTTTCCAAAATATTTGGGATTTGGTCTCTCAGTGGACGTGACTCAGAGAACTGCATCGGATCAGGAATAAACGAAATTAACTTACGTGTATGCACCTGTTGAGCATGCTACAAACAATTCCACATTTTTATGTAGCTTTTAATCACAGTTTGTCTCACACACACGTTATGTTATATCCTTCACAACCATTACTAGCATTTAGCTCTGTTTTGCAGGATTTGGACTTGCTAGTCACTTTGGTGTCTTGTGTAACATTCCTACAGTTGGTGTTGCAAAGAAGTTATTCCAGGTGGATGGTTTGGAAAAAGATACAACACATCAACAGAAGGTTTGTACTAAAGTATATTGGTGCCAATTATACAATTGTAAAAGGCAGAGATCAAAACATAAATTTTCTTGCATTGCTATAAGTTCAGAATATTTCTGATGTCACGGCTATACTTCTACATGTACCTATTAATTAGTTGTTGCTGGACCTTCACAGTAAATCTGCGCTAAGCACTAAATATGTAGGCATCTCTTATTACAGATACACAGGTTGCAGATGGGTGGTGACCATTTTCCACTGATTGGAGACACTGGAAAACTTTTAGGAGTGGTAAGCAAGTTCAGTCACCCTTCTGTTCCAATCTGCAAATTTCTGCAAAATCTACAGAACTAACCCAAGAATTCCTCAGGTGGAGGCTGATGACTAATGTGTTCTTATCTAAATACATAACCTCTAGACTGCTAGAAATACCGGTCACAAAAATTTGTACAGTATTTGTCTCGTATCTCATATCAATTTCATCTTGTCTGCCAGTCACTATTAGTGCATTAAGTTACAATGGCTATAAATGATTTATACTGTGAAATAATATAAATATATTCTATTCAACAGGCTCTAAGAAGTTGCGATTCTTCTGTCAATCCCGTGTATGTCTCCATTGGACACAAGATATCGCTGGACACTGCAATATGGGTTGTACAGCAGTGCTGTAAATACAGAGTACCGGAACCAATCAGACAGGTAAGTTCCAACTGCTGGAATCAGATGTGATTGGACAGATTGAGAGTAAGCACTTCTGTCATCTGCTCTTTTGGTGAAATTCTACCTTTATTAAGCTTGAAGGCTTGTGCACAATTCCTTTATCACCAGTTAGGTAATTGTAAAGGAACGATATAGTAGCATTACAATATTCAAGTTTATACTGTGATATTAAAAATGAACTTCTTTTGTCAGATGCAAACTGCCAGAGGCCATTTTGTGGCATAATTACTATACTTTGTCACATGCAAACTGCCAGAGACCATTTTATGGCATAATTACTATATTTTGTCACATGCAAACTGCCAGAGACTATTTTATGGCATAATTACTATATTTTGTCACACGCAAACTGCCAGAGACCATTTTATGGCATAATTACTAGATTTTGTCACATGCAAACTGTCAGAGACCATTTTATGGCATAATTACTATATTTTGTCCCATGCAAACTGCCAGAGACCATTTTATGGCTTAATTACTATATTTTGTTTTCAAAAGCAAACTCCTGTTTTGCAGGCCGACATACGTTCAAGAGAATATCTTCGACAAAACTTTGATCCGAGATGAGAAAACACTAGAAATCATAAGAGCTTTGTGTCAACTTTCGTACTTCTATTTGCTTGCTAGCACATAAATCCAGAAGCAGTTTGTAACACACAGGCAAGATTTTAGTCCCCGAGTCACATGGGTGTTTTTCCAAGCTATTTCTTGTTAGTCTATGTGTGCAACTTAGACAGTGTCAATTCGAAATTTGTTTATTAATCAAAGAAACAAGCTTTTTCATAAAAACATTTAAAGTATAAAAACGTTTTTCATGCAGTTCATGTAAAACATGGAGAAATATTAAGTCATGCAGTCATGTCAAACTTTAATAAGTTTATAGATTTTGCATAAAATTTGACACATTCAAAGCATTCCACATTATTGTTGCTAAGGGTATTGAGATGTGTCATCTTAAATGCAGGCAGATCATTTAATATCTTGATTTTTGAAATCATTTTGCATGTTTGCCGGAAGTCTAGGTAAATATATAGTTACATAAAGAAAACAGAGGAATATGTAATAGTGGTATAAATTTATGGTTTTGCTGGTTGAAACTATTCACAACTTTTCTTGCTATTAACAAACTTGAAACATCTTTATAAATATAATATTTTATTACATATTTATACCAGTTTAATATTTACAAGACTACCAGAAAACTTCTATTACACCACTTGACATAATTACGCCCATCGTCTGAATGAATTACAAATTGTTGAAAGTCCCACACTGCTATTTTACTAAATTAAATATTGCAAACTTATTGTCCAAGATATTATTTAAATATGTCACCGGGGCACAAAAGTTTGAGCTTCTTTAACCATTTGGTTAAACTGGTTATGAAAAGTTTCCAAAGGGTGGTATGCTAATCCAGCTTTTCGTGCGTAATACATATTTTGCTCAAAATATGTTTTGATACATGCATAGTGTTTCATGATAAGCAGACTTTTATAATCTAATTTGCAAATGATAAAGCAGTCGCCTCTAGCATGAATCGATAACTGACAAAAGTTGGGAAGACACAATTTTTCACCAATATTGTTCAGAACTGGATGCAAACTTGCATTGTAAGACGAACTGTTACAAGATGGAGTTGCAGTACTTAACTTTTGAATGCTTGGGTATACTTAATGAGAAAGTGCTATGTTATCCACAATTTTCAAGTGACAACATATATATTGAGAATTATTGAATTTTGCCAATTCATACTTTAGCTCACTGCTTGTTTTTGCTTTTGGAGGAACTACATTTTTCCCAGAAATAAATGTTGAACACATGGTACAGTGTAAGCCAACCTCTGCAACCTGCTAAGATTACCTGAAGTGACAATGTATGGCATGAACATTGCAATTCAATTCGAAACATTAGCAAACATATGATCTGGCAATTCAATTCAATGAATACATTAGCATAAATTAATGATTTGAATATATTATGATGATGATGAACTGGGTGTGAATCGTTCTACTCGTCGCCGCCTGATTTCATCCTTATCTTCAGTTTCTTCACTTTGAGAATTGTCTATTTTAGGAATGACCTCCTCTTTTGGTGGTGTGTATCCTACAGCACCTTCTAAACTTGACAAATCTAAAAGGATGCGTTAAATATTAATAACATTTTACATTTTAATTGTTTACACTTCATTAACAAATTCTTTTGAAAAACAAAAATTGCAGAAACCACTTTAAATTATGCAAAAAATGAATGCTTTACTATAAGGGCTTCATACTATATAATGGTTGATCTAGCTACGTATATCCGATACTCAACGAGACTACTTGGGCACACCAGTGTCAAGCAAGAAATTATGCTTGTAAACAGTATTATAAATCACACATTTACATAAATTTCTATATTAAAGTATTCGTAATAATTGCAAACCTTCATCTCCTAAAGAGAACTTGGGTTTTTCTGTGGGTTTATCTGGAGTATTATTTATCTTTGGTTTTGGTAAGTTCAGATCTACAGGTGTCCTATTAGACTGAGCTGTACTATTTTCTTGTTTAACCGGAAATGTACTAGCACCATTAACATTTGGAGGGGATGCTCTGAAAAATAAAACACCATCAATGCAGTGCAGTGAGTAACTGTACAGTTATAATATGCTTAGAAAGATTTTACAAACTTATAATAGTGCCCTTCAAAATAAATAAGTTGTTTTATTTCAGAATTTCCACATTTCAGAGTGGTTACCACAATGCAAGCCACTAATACAATATAATTAGCATGTGAACTTTTAGTTGGAGTATTTGTCACAGAAATATGTGAGAGAAGTGTGTGCAGGGGCTTAGGTCAAGTGCATACAGAGGGTTCAGTTAACTACATGTAAAACTGAATTTACAAAACTTGTAGTAGTTATAGCAACAGAAAATGTTTGTAGGCACTGTGACTTCTTCAACCAAAACCAAGTGAAAGCAACTTGAAACTGAAGCAAAGTGACTAACTCTAACAGGGAAAATACTCCACCAAATTGCTGAACTTACCCTTATGTGGACACTACTCCACTATATTGCTGTACTTTACTTACCCTAACGTGGACACCACTCCACTATATTGCTGTATTTGAGCCATAGCTGCATCTAATAATACTTGAATATTTCTGAGACACTGTATCCTCGCTTCAACATTATGTCTCTCATTACCCTCCATTGTTCTCACTTCTTCATCTGTCATACCACTAAAGTTTGCAGGTGGCATTGGAGGGGGAATAACTAGAAGCAAACAATTCCTGGGTTACAAATAAAAGGGATGTGAAAAACTCGAAGATTAGACAACATTTTATCTCCCCAGTTAGATCGCCCCAGTAGTTTGAAAGTATCATTGAAGTTCAATTTCATATTAATTTCTTTTCTCTTCCTATGCAAATCATCTCAGTTGGCTTTACACGTCACCTGATGACAATACCTTTGACACAATAAATGTGGATGCCAGCACAGCTTTTCTAACAGGCCCATGGCTGTGAACTGCTCTAGTTTGATCAACTAAAATAAAGCTAATTTTTAAAAGACAGTGGTTATATTGACCATATCTTGTCAATGAGGTTCAACAGTACTCACTAAATGGTAACATAAAAGGTGGCGGCATAACAGGAGACATGCCAGGCATCATGGGAAAACCAGGCATCCCAGTAGGGGGCAGTGTTGTAGGGGTTGTCGTTGCACCATTTGCAGTAGGGGTGGTCGGAGTAAATGTTGGAGTTGTACCAGTGGTACTCGTCGTGGTTGATGAGGTTCCTGGAGTGGCTACAACATTATAAGCATTGGTGGTGAGAAATTACAATAACCTCAAAGTTTCACTGAGGATATATATCTATCTGAATATAATCTGATAACACCTGTTTGCTGTCAGTAAATTGTATTTACATATTATAACTATACCCATGAACACTGTTAAATATTGCACGTTTCTTAAAAGTTGCTTTCAAAAACCATGTCTACAATAATGGATTTATTAAAAGTCCTGTTTCTACCAGAGTTGCTTTCAAATGCAATCGTGTAACAAAATACTTCCACACAGTTCCACTAGTTGCTGGCAGTTGAGAAAAGGAAATCATGCATACCTGGCTGTTGTTGCTGAGGCTGAACTTGAGGAGGGGCTGGTGGCCAGGCAGGAAACTGACCAGGGAATCCTGGGAACATGTTCCCAACTGGAACGAAAATAACAAAATAGTCAATGACAATGAACAAAGAAAAAAGTACAAAAAACATTTTAAATATCAAATATAATAAGTTAAATGAAGCAATAAGCTAAAATCAAAAGTTAATTAAATAATTATATAACATGTATAGTGGACACAAGACACTGTTTGTTGATGTATTTCAATTGCAAGGTTGAATGAAAGAATGGTTGGCCACCCTTTTTGCCACATTTGAAATGATTTCTTAAAAGAATTAAGTAACTTAAATTCTAGAATTTTTAAAAGTGATTAAGTGTATTAATTATTACATTACATGGTATCATTACTATATTGACAAACTACAGGAATTATTTAACAGAGAACAAACTCACTGTTTGGTGGTTGAGGGGGTTGTGCTTGTGGCTGTACGGGTGGCTGCTGAGGTCTCAGTGCCGGGGCCCGCAGTACATCCATTCGACAAGTCGGACATGTCTGTTGCCTCTGAAACCATGAACGCAGGCAGCTTGTATGAAAAATATGATTGCAGGGTAACTTCTTACATCCTGGCGGCACCATCTCTTCACGACAAATTATACAGACATTGTCTCCAGTTTCCAGCTCTTCCTGTGTAGCATCTGGGTATCTAAACATAATATAAGCTTGGCATTGAAAACTCTCCGCGTCAAACAAAGAGTTAAGAATTCTTTAATAATCCTACAGCAAACTATTTCCCCTAGGTCATTTGTGCTTAGGAATATGTAATGTTAGAGATACTAGACTGATAAACTATAGCAGTTCAAACTTCAGTTAATGTTTTCTAAAGTTAACTTTTTTAGAATTCACAAGAAATCAAAGTGGCTTCAAAAATTGTGAGAATGGGAGCCATGGATATTTATAATTATTTAATCCTATTTTCTTATAAAATCCTTAAACAATACTCACAGTGTGTTCATATTTCTAATGGCACGTCTGGATAAGATGACATCATTGAGAGCTTTCTTAAACGACCTCATTG
The DNA here is from genome assembly GCA_028565635.1 of Phoronis ovalis. NCBI lineage: Eukaryota > Metazoa > Phoronida > Phoronidae > Phoronis > Phoronis ovalis. Next base: position 5,965 of record JAOXYB010034595.1, on the reverse strand, counting down.
TCAAGTACATCGGCCGTATAGCAAACAGTGGGAATGTATGTACTTTAATCATTATGGCCATAAACAGCATGTATAATATAACCTTTATAAAACCTGAAACAACAGCACAAATACATTTTAACACTTTTAAAGGCATTGTGTGCAAAACAAATATCCATGTATCATAACTTGCTTGCAGTATCTCAAATGATTGAGAACATTCATGGTGACATCAACAAGAGAGCATGATAACTAATCTGTTATTAAAAGTTATCCATGATACAATTAAGACATATATATGAGAGCAATTATAATTCTGGTGGTGGCTATACTGTAGTCCGGACTTCAATGGTTGAGTTTTGTGATCCTACAGGAGCGAAGGGTAGAAGAAACTTATTAATTTGCTGCTTAACCCTTTCATTACGTCTACCCGGTAGTACAGGGTATAATAAAATGTCGCTAAAATGCGCGTACCTGGTATCACCGGGTACTCAATAAATCTCACTAAAATTAGTGCCCGTACTGCAAGTGCCATCTATCGTTTTTTCTATAAACTAGAGCATATTTCCACGTGTTTCAAAGCAGCAAACGGTAAAATGGCGGGTGCAAGGTCCCACGCAGACAATTCACTCTCGAAAAAAAAAGGCCTAGCATAGGGGGTGGATTTACCTCTAGCAGTAAAAGGGTTAATACAACAGATTACGATAAAATCAACAGCAACTCATTCTCTACATAATTCTTATACATGTTCAGGTCATAATATGAAGTATTTCAACACGAACAATAACTGAATTTTAGACATGTTATTCAAGTATGTTTGGTGTTCATATAAAGTTTCATTGGCCCCGTACAATAAATAACAAATTTAGTGAAATATACAAAGTACCTGGATATAAATATACACAAATATATCAGATATGAGAAGCCACAAGCCACGCTTACCTAATACTAATTCTGAATACAGCATGTACACTGCTTTATTCTCCCACGGGTTCTCACTCTGAAGGTCGATTGTGTGAAGTATATATTTCACCAGAATAGTTACCACAACAGTAAAAAGAATGGCATACTGCAATCAAAAAATACTAATAAAAAAATGTAAGTAATACCTCTAATATGGAAGTTAATAAAAATGAATGGGGGAAAGCCGTTATGGTTAAGTATGTCGAATATAATGAATACAACTTGTACAAACTGCATTTTTTTTTTTTGCAAAATATCACTAGCTACTGGGCGGTGAAACTCAGTAAGATAACATCCAAACTGTTGCTACAGTGAAAGACGGAATTTCAGGTGAAATGATAACTGCAGCCAGCTATCAGTTTAGTTCAGTTAAGTCTCACATTTTTTAAATCCACGACCTCCACCACTTTTTCAATTGATTCCCAGCTGTATAAAGCCAGTCTACATTAACATCTGGACAGCAACGGAAATATTCTGCTCAAAATAAATGAGGTAATATCTATAAAGTTTAGACTTACTTCAAAACCAAAGACCAGCTGGACTGATGCTCCTCTCAGAAGAGTACTGTAGTATGCATGGTTGATAAAGTAAGCATCAACTACACCAAGGGCACCAGCTAGAGCTGTTAATAAATAAACACACACACATTAAATACATCAGCTAGAGCTGTTGATAAATAAACAACACACAAACATTAAATACATCACAATCCTAGCAAATGGTATCTTGGTATATTTTATCAATGGTTATAATTCAGGAATTAATGCATTACCAAAAAATAACTGATCCAATTAAAAACAAATTTAAGTTGTAAAACTCATTAATGCACCAAACCTCATCCTTTATGCTGAAATGCTAAACTTCAAAACTAAATCAATTAAAAAATAAAGCAGCATAATTTTCAACACTTACAGAGAACTCTGACATGGAACAGCCATGAAATTACAGGACTTCTTTCCATCTGAAACAAACAAGAGGCATGCTTAGCAGTTTCTTTATCAACCAAAAACCGATTTTAGACCAAACCCATAGCCAAGCAGTAGTACAAAGCAAGCTGCTTTTCAACTGGTTCATAAGCCAGAAGTTAATTTCAGAAAAGTTTATAGAAAGGTGGCTTTTGTATCTGAACTTAAACAGGGCTTTAGAAACTAAGGTAGAAATATTTTTAAAAACGAAAGAAGTAATGTATTACTGTTGATCTCATAATGTATAAATAATCGAAATTTCGCAATAACTTTGGGAAAAACATAATTTCCTTCAAGGCACCTGAATAAAAGTGAAAACGGCGACACCACCTAATGTAAAATGTGGTATTTTGAATTTTTCAAATGCTGATTTTTTAATGAAAAATGTTTCAAAAACTTGAACGTAAAATCAACATAGAAAACAAGTATCTCGCCAGATGTCGCCAAAAATCATGAGGGTAGTTAGAAGAGCTTTATGCACAAGGGACAATGCCAAAACATACGAAATATGCAGAATCAATGTGTAAACTGTAATGATTATCAGTTTTTCTATGTGACATGTAAAACATTGCCAAAACATCCCACATGGGAGTTTCTTTTCCATAACGTTTATGAAGTGTAAATATGTTTGTGGCTATTTTTTTTCCTCCTTATGAAGTTTCAAAATATTATTTATAACTTATTTGGTATAATCGGATAGTTTGCTTCTAAGCGGCATGCTTCTCGCTACTTTTTGGGAGTGTCCCTCAGTAAATTCATGTTATGCAAGGGCTAGACAAAAGATTCTTTACACGGATGGTGTACTTCCCCAATGATATGCAAATTACCACTGTTTTCCTTTAGTGTTGATTTCCCATGTAAAGCGAATGCAGCAACATCTGGCGGAGATACTTGTTTTCTATGTTGATTTTACGTCCAAGTTTTTCAAACATTTTTCATAAAAAAATCAGCATTTGAAATATTCAAAATACCACGCTCTACATTAGGTGGTGTCGCCGTTTTCACTTTTATATTCCGGTGCCTTGAAGGAAATTATGTTTTTCCCAAAGTTATTGCGGAATTTCGATTATTTATACATTATGAGATCAACAGTAGTTATAGAAGGATGTATAACAATTATATTTGAAGTGAATAAGAAATACACTTTTATTACATAAATCATTACAAACTACTAATATACACAAGTACATAAATCATTACAAGGAGAAAGATAAACGCATGTATCGGGTAGTTAGTACAGCATCCAATAAGTACACTCACATAATCTACACGATCCTCTCCTAACCAATGGAAACACTTCAGGAACAGAAGAAGAGTAAATAAACACACAAATCTCGGACTGAAATCATCTCGAAATACTGTGAAGGCCAGGCAAGTTTCGGTTACTGCATACCATGACCTTTCTATAAGGTGCTGAAAAAATATAACAAACTTTTAACGTAGAAAATATAATATAAGGCAAAATGTAGCTATGCATCATCATGAACTAGGTTCAGCAAGATTATGAAATTAATACGTTTTTTTTGTCAACACTTTAATTATTGATGTATATGAAGGATTATATGTAGGGCTGGTCACTGTTCTCAATTTAATACTTTAATGCATTATTTTAACATTATTTTTTAATGTGAACCACCAGTATGGTAATTTATTCATGGTCTACGTTCCCAGTGTTTAAAGTATTAAAGGATAATTAATAAGCAGAACCTGGACAACTTAGTATATAACATATTCATTTATCGTATTAACCTGGTAGTAAACCCCCAGGGCTTATGTTTAACTTTTACAGTTTCAAATGATTGTAAGTCCTGAGACTTATTCTTGGACGGGGATCTACTTTGGAGTCATTGTATTTTGGAAATCCTGTAAGTATGCAACCATGTGATTACTTGCCCATTCCCAAATTATACTTATAACGTTACAGCTAATTGAGACCTGCATAACAAGCAATGGTTTAAAAAAACTTCCGCATTGATTGCTTCTGAATTGCATTTCAATTGTTACAGAGCAGAATCGGTTATGAGCAATCTATCCACAATACAATCCCAAATAGTCAGAATTGTGATGTAATATAATTTCGCCTATAAATATTAATTATTAACATCCTGTTTGCAAACATGTCCTACCAGGCATTTGGTGCTGCTAAAGGGCGAGCTAAACTTTATATACACCATACAATGTTATTTTGTGATACGTCGCTTGGTGGCGCGCAGAACGCAGCAAACTCATTTGTCGTCCTTGGGAGAGTATAAATAGCCCCGGTGATCAGTTGGTCATCAATTCAAGAAGTTGTGTCGTTAGGCGTTACGTTGAAATAGTAAATTCTCGTTATTTAAGTGTCATTGCAGAACAGAGAAAAAATTTACTGACAAGTTTGAGAGTCACAAAAAACAGCATTGTTATGACCATGTACATATGAGATGGAAACCTATTATACTGAGTCTGCCAACGAGACTCTCCTTCAGTTTTTACCTAAAAGCACTTATTTTATGGCTCAGAAACAAACAACGCGCACAAACATTTTTGTACTAGAAAAGATTGGAGCGAAATGTAAATAGAGATGCTAAATGTAGTGAAACTATTACCTGATGACCATCTTCGGGCTGAGCAAGGTCGAATAATTCCTGAACATCATGAACATTTGCGTTATACTTACTGCATTTGTATTTGTAACAAATTTCAGCAGGAACTAGTGAATATTTTTTTGCTGTTTATTCTGTTTCTGTTTAGCTATGTAGTTTAATAATAAAATTATACTATCCAGATTTGTTATTTTTTTCATGTATAACGATGTATTCATTTTGAGGAGCAGTCAACAGTTCTCATTATTCAAAGAAAAAAAATGGTGAAAGAAAGTTATTCCTTACATGCAAACAAAAACAATGAAACAGTTCTGAATTAAACAATTCTCTTTTCCAACTGCCACCGCATTTAATTGTTTTAATTCAGGGAGATCATGATAATTCAATTGGGTTTTCCCAAAAAGGGGAGATAATTCTTAGTTATTTAACAGTTTTCTGGTGCACACCTCCAGCTCGCCCTTTAAGGTAACGAATAAGCAACAGGGCAAAACATATACTTTAGACAAAGTAATGGAAATTGTTGATCTTACTGTAGCCAAAGAAGACTGTATCCGCAGCAGGTACCGCTCTACTCGAGTAATTTTCGTTCATATACTGGTGCTACCTTTAGAAAATGCATTTTAGTATTGGGATTTACTTTCAAGAAATGGGTTTAACATAGGACCATGGCTCACTACCAGGGTAACAGAGTATAGCTGCAAGCTGGATGGTGGAGTCCATGAATCAAAGAAACAAACTTACCTCCATTTCTGCAGCTCTGAGTTGACCGAAGAAGACCTTCCGTAATAATTTACCCATCAAAACTATTACTACAAATGCTTGTACGTACAACACCTGAAATCAATAAGTAATTATGTAATTCTAATTTATGAAGCAAGTGAAAAGAGCAAGTCCTATGATCTGCATAATTCTTAGAACTGTCTTGACATGTGAGGTACCCGGAGGGGAGGGGGGCAGTCAATATGAAAGTGGGTACGCATATTCTAGCAAAATGTTTCCGAACCACCGTGTAGAACGTACTTAGGGTGTTTTTTTTGGGTAAAATCACGAAAAGGGGTGGGTTTTTGGAGGCGTGACACTTCGTTAGGGGTGTTTTTTTCCCAAAAGTCACTTCCTTAGGAGTGTATTTTTTCAAAAAAACTCACTTCCTTAGGGGTATATTTTTTGCAGAATTTCGCTTCGTTAGGGGATTTTTTGAATAGCCATGTTGGAACATGGGTACCCAATTTCATATTAACTACCCCCTGGGGTGAGGTACCACCACAAACAATTGCGCAGCAAATGACATAATTATATTAAAGGGAAAAGACAACATTTTTGATGTTTTTTTTTAATAAAAGTAATTTTTCTAATAATTCATAACCTTCCCACCCCCAAACAGTGATTGACAGGTTCGACTGAAATAGACTAGACCAAAACCGGAAGTGACGTATCAGAGTTTAGAGATTTCGCGCCATATTGGATATACATTTGTTC
>JAOXYB010034584.1:0-14045 GCA_028565635.1 Phoronis ovalis | reverse complement strand
ATATATATTATGTGTTTGCACTTCTTATTCGAATAAATTTAAATTAATCAACAGTACCATTAATTACTAATGCCATCTGGCGGTTTTCTAAAGAAACATCATTCTCTCAGGCTGATGAGATTTGGAAAGATAAGTCCGGGAGAAGTATGTCATATAAAAGATAACATTTTAAAGTCAATTTCATGAATTTACCTAGCTTGCCTTAATAATTTCAATTTATTGGGGTCATATGACTACTGAAATGTTCGACTACATAGTAGCCAATATCTATTCATATATCAATATTGCTAGACAACTATCAGACAAGCACACGTGGATATATTTATAAGTAATAACGCTACTGTAGGGACAGCTTAACAAACTGTCATTTAACTGATATGATAACAGTGAAGCATGACTATAGCTGCACATATGCCGTCTTAATAATCTCATTAATATATCACAATAACCTCAACAAAACAATTATTCCTAGTGTTTATAAGATTTCCGAATAACATTATGGGACGTCATTAATTATATTTTTAGAATGTAAAGAATTTTAAAGGGACATTTGGGTTTTTATATTATCGTTCACCACTTGATCAAGGGTATCAAATAAAAATACCATATTCTTGGTTTGACACTTTATTATAAGCAATTGCATATGCAATATACTTGTATTTATTTATTAACTACCAGAAACGATAAATTCCATTAAAGATATAATCAGCATAAACATGTCTACTAGGTACCTATATATATGTTATATTTATGATGTTATTAAAATTAAAATATATCAGTATATATTGACAATATTCAGTATTGTTATTCATGTTCATATTATTGTTATTATCTGGTACACAGCCTTGTTATCTGTCAATCAAAAATAGTTGTGATAAAAATTAAATCACATGACGCTTTGTGTAGCATGACATTTATCATGAATTATGTCTTTTGAAATTAAAGTGTACGTTATTTTAAATTCGTAGACGATGCTTAATCTTGTATTCCTATTAAGATGTGTAACATCACTCCGTGTTTTAAATCTGTTGACGTCCTAAGGTTGATTTACAAAAATGTGCCTGTATTTTCACCTTATGACATAGGTTGTAAGTTCTAAACGTGCATGCCGGTACAAAATATTTAAAGGCAACAAACATATTGCGATCCTAGTTATAACACGTTAATGAACTTACCTTTTTTCTAGGTTTGTGAACAGAAGCTTCCCCCTTGTTTTTCTGTTGGAGAAGACCTCATATGGTCACGGGGTTAACCATGCATGCGACGTTCTATTATGTGTCTATTGGGGTCGGCTTTACCACATAATGAGCTGTGCTTCGACCGTGGCAGTGAATTTTAAGTGTATGGTTAAATTACCTGTTGATTAAAAAAATAATCTGTCTGGATCTTGGTCACCTCCAGGCTAGACATCTGTTATCTGTGATTTTGTAAACTGCACTGAAAAGTCAACAAATCATTGAACAAATATCGGGCAAATCTATTTTTAATTAATACTACACGTCGGCATTACCTAAAGTGTGACGGGGGTGGGGGGGGGGGGTTAACTCTGACTAAACGGTTCAAGTAGTACACGGCAAAGAGCCGCGGGACAGGAATCTAGCAAATGCTTGCATAAGCACTCATTCAGCATTTGTGATAGTCTCTGCCCAGCTGAATTTTTCATTCGTTCGATGAATATATTTTCAAACATTGCTCTGCAGAAAATGTTACAAATATACTTAATTATGCAGTATTTAAAGGACTTTTTCTTCTACATTTACTTACTTTGTACGTCCCTTGGGTATATATTGTATACGAATGATGTACGTGATTTCGTATCCTCGATGTGTGCGTGCCTAGATGATACATAAATGCCATGGGCATACGGGGCAAGGCGTGTTTGATGCGTGGTGTATATATACACCTATAGTTCACTATTAACGATACCAATTTACAAATAAATGTCACACACTATTATTCTTTTCATATAAAACATTTTATTGACGCGTAAAATGTATTAATTGTTTGTGTTTGTATAGATTTGTAAAAAGCATTTAATCGACTATTTTAATCTCTTTAAAAAGAGATAATGATTTGTAAAGGGGTTACGAGTCAAGGCATTGTTCGAGTGCGTAGTTTTGGTATTTTTACTACACCATGTTGTCAATATCAAAGCATTGTTGTGCTAACATGACAAACACAAGATAGGCAGTTAAAAGCAGGCCAAAACAAAAATCGGACAAAAAATTAAATCATTTTGTTGTTTGATAAGAAACCGTGTTATTATGTTTATCTAAACAATCATTGGATTTTATTTATAATTAGTTAAGATACGCTAATTATTAATGGTAGGCTTCAGTGCAAGGGCAAACTTGTTCATTATTTTGTAAAGTAAAAAAAATAAACTCATTATCAAAGAATTTTATCGCATTAAATTGTTTGACTATAATACGCAAACATAGAAATATAATACATAAAAATTGAACATTCTCTTTGAAGTGAATATAAAGATGCCTAGACTACTTTTCAAGTACACCTGTAATCCATATATTTGTATCTTAAGTTGTTAACTCTCTCATTTTTTGGATGCAGTTTTTGTTTGATTTCTGAAGCTGCTTGCTACGCTGGAGAAAACATTAAACTAAAGTTATTCGTTTATAGTCCAACTTTATTACAGATGTGCATGGTTACCACCAGATGGCGATTTATTACTCGAGTGGAATTGGGATAATTCGCGGACTGGTAAAGGCTCGGCACGATGATTTAGAAATAATCCTTCCTGTCAGAACCTCAAATTTGTATGAACATAACCATTTTTTAAATTTCAGATGCATATATGTTATAATCACATTTAGTGTTATTCAGAGATACATAACATATGTGTGCTTCTGATCAGATGCAAATTGATTTGAATAGTTTAGTGGATTGGTCCAATACCTGGTTATTAAAATTTCACCCAGACAAATGCAAAATATTAACTGTTGGATCAAATGATAATGGATATGATTACACAATGCTTGATAACAATGGAAGGGCACACTCTCTTACTCATGTATCGAATGAAAAGGATATCGGAGTTGTAATTGATTCTAAATTGTTGTTTAGTGATCACATTAACGAAAAAGTTAATAAAGCTAATCAAATTCTGGGTATGATAAGGAGAACCGTTCTTTATTTAGATGAGGATATTTTTAGTAGACATTTTATTAGACCCGAATATAGAGGCTTTGTATTAGCCTGCGTTCGGTATATTACATATTACATTACATATTACATATTACATTACATTACATATTGCATATAAGCTAGTTAGATCCTTGTCTTTTTTTTGTTAAAAAACGTTGCATCTTTTTTTTTAGTCAACGCAGCAGATGTGTACCGCTAAATTGGGTTTGTATGCAACACGGGTTATAATAGCTGGCTACTAATGACGACATTATGTTTCTTGAAAGCATATTTTTATATAATATATAAAATCTGTAGCCTATACAGATACTAGTCGCATCAAGGTAATCGATCCGCGAGAAATGATTCGCACGACGAGTAATTCCCCAGTGAAATCAATTCCTTGATTGTTTTTGTGACTTCCCTTGTTTAATTCGTGTAAAACAGATGCTTTTCGATAATTGTAATACTATATTTGTAGCTCAGATTATATGTAAATGATCTAGTTATAGACGCAGCCTAATTAGCAACATTAAATACTTATTACTCATGATCTTTCGAACTTGTTTTTGTTTGACCTTATATTAATATATTTGTAATAGCATGGTATTCAGCAGAGTGAGCTATGTTCACCCTGATATACTGACTAAAATTTGTCTAGTCACGAATCATGATAAATGTCGCAGCGGCTAAATACTCCCGTATGTTTGTTACAAAGTTATGATTAATATTTAAAAATATAACATGAAGTATTTAAGTGATACTAATTTGAATATTTTAAAATTTATGATCAATAGCGCCCATTTACGAGTAAAAAAATGACAAATAAGGAAATTGGGCGCCAGAATTACATACATTTTTTTAATCATAATAACTTCAAAATAGACTCCTCCACATAGGTAAATTAATTAAGCTTTTCGGATGTAATGTTATCCTACTCTTGCCTCGTTATCACTCGAAACCTATTTTTCCATCACAAACACATTTAAAGGGAGAGAAGGCAAAATGCACTCTCTAATTCAAATGCTCGTTGTTGCTTTTATCAGATATTATATACGCAGTGGTATTCTACCGCACACTAGCTATACTGCTGTCTCTTTCCTTTTTGTTTTCGGGGTATACATTCCTTCTTGTGTTATTACAATCTTACGGAACCTATCTCTTTTCACGAATTCTTCATAATAATAATTGTATCTTGCATTATTCCTTTCTGTTCTCATGTATTTTAACATTAACACCAATAAGACTGAGGCATAAAACAATATCACCACTAGAATATACACAAAAGCATGTAGCTCATTGTAACCTGATAGCCCATTAATCTCATCAGTGTCTCTACTTCTGTTGAAGATAGTTGACAGTTTGTTGAGGTCCGGAAGAGCCTCTGTGCTGTTCAGCTGGGTATTGTGCGGACAAGTCACATTGCATTCTTGCGTGCTGTTTACAGAGGGCATGATGCACATTAATATTCCAATTTTGCTAAAAAATAAATAATGCACATGATTCTGTAAATAATTAAGCTGATAGTAATTTAATATATTTATATATGCCAGTACTAATTCTCCACCTAGTACTCAATTCATTAAGCAACCGTTGCAATTCATTGATTGTTACATCATTGTCACAAACATATATATATGCGTATACTTATCCAATGTGGATGTATTGGATTAAATAATTCCTAGTGTATTCATATAGATAGATTTATGTTTATACCATATCTACATATATGTATAACTAACTACAAAACTTTAAACGAACTTATATATATGGAAATAACTTAATAATGACTAAGGAGAAAGAAACATGCGTGGACCGTCAAACTGATGCATGTAAGTGCATGTAACTAGTCATTTGATAGGCAGTAGTGACTAGTGCCAGATACTCATGATCAGTAGATTGATGTAATTTTATTATTTGATATATGCTCTTTTTCTAAAATCGTGTTGATATGTGACACCTTTTAATAACGAATGCAATGACTCGCAGTCTCAGTAAACTTCAAGCACGGACGTTTGTTTTTATTACGAGTATATTACTTGATTTTCGAACGAAATATATGCTTAGACAACAAATTACATATAAGACTAATAGTTTATGATTTATTTTCACTATGTACGTAAACATGATATGTGAACCAGTTATTATAATTGGAAAGCAATATTTAACACTGTCGGTGCACAAACAACTCTTTACAAGCATATGACACTTCATAAGCCTTATATTTACACAAGATTTCACAACGTTGTAACTTTCGTCGAATAGATGTCTAAATCGTATTTTTAACTGTGCAAAAATAATATTCAACACATAGATTTGTACAGTATATTATTTTCATTTAGTAGTTTGTTAGATTGTTAAGCTTCAGATGTAAGATTTTGTATTCGTCAATATATATATATATATATATAATACTGAATCGCTTCAGGTGTTCCATTTAAATAACAATAAATGTAAATACATACTCTTGTCATGTCATATCATGTCTAAATAAAGTTGCAACATTAAACGTTGTTATAGGCGTTAAATGTTTATTAGGCAACACAAATGCAATCATCTGTTTTAGTTTTTAGTTCCCCGTGCTGTGATTCTCAAATTGATAAGAGTACTATAACAGATTGCCTAGCGTTCACATTCTTTCCTAACATTTCAAAACAATTACTGAAGAAGGTCAACATCATACATTTTTTCTAAAGAAACATGCATGCAAGCCATAACTGTAGTAGAAAATGTAGAATTACCTTTAAAATACCAAATCATACTCTGTAAAAAACGTCAACTCAAGACAACCAATATGAGGACGTCTCTTCAATTATTTTCCAATATAATTACTCATAAACAAGATTTGCATATGCATAAAATAATAGTTTGCGTGCTGATCCCAATTACCTTTCACGTTTGAAGTTCCATGTCTGCAATAAAGTCAATGTTAGTATTAATGCAATTTCCGCGGAACGAATGCTAAAAAAAAAAATCACATATGTACATGTATACGTTTCTGTGGGCTGCAGGCATTATCTTAATTACATACCTAACGCTAACACGGTATAGAATAACTTGTTATCTGAAAAAGATAATTTATTACCATTCACTGCTTCACTCATATTAATATGAACGTCGGTTCTATTGACAGTAACAATTTACTTGATGTTGCAAAACTCAAGGCATGCTCATATTATTAAAATGATTTCATAGTTTTTTTAGAGGAACCAGAAACGCTGTCATCCCCTAGATCAATCGGATACATAGATATAGTTCTCGTCCGAATATACGTTGTACGTTTAGTTAAAATCCATGGGTCTTACATATCCAGAGATGGAGACTTAGGCGGGACTCGATCGGTGATTGTTAAACGTTATAGATCCCCTAGCCGAAGCATACAGAGATGGAGACTTAGGCGGGACTCGATCGGTGATTGTTAAACGTTATAGATCCCCTAGCCGAAGCATACAGAGATGGAGACTTAGGCGGGACTCGATCGGTGATTGTTAAACGTTATAGATCCCCTAGCCGAAGTTCGATTTTTAGTAGCAAAGTAAAGACTTAAACTAAACTAGTTGTTGAATAATTCTTTAATAAAAAATATCCATGTTGAGTTTCATTGCCGACACATAATGATGATAAACTTGTTTAAAACATGAAATAGAACTTATAGTAAGCCTACCTAAAAGAGAATTCCAAACCACAATACACGCACATCCTACTTCTAATGCCGATTACTGTTCGAGTAGGATAAATGACCCTCTTTTCAATCTGTTTTCTTTTTAAAGTTTGCCTTTATATTCAATTAGTCGCTGCATCTTAGTCATTAAGTTTTTTTTTATTAATTAGATTAGCTGAAATTAAACTTCTCGTTATAGGAAAGTTAATTCTACATGTAGGTGAAGAACTGTACCAGCTGTTACCAAGTAATGATAAGGAATCTACGTTACAACAATATTTATATCTTGTTCAAATTACAATCACGGTTTATTAACGAGCGCGTATTGAACATACTCTAGAAAATTAACGCTAGTCTATTAGTGTCTACAAATGCAAATCCTTAAAGTGTCTTTTTAAGTAACCTGTATTTTTTCTACATTCGAATGTAAGCTGGTGCTAAACGGACGCTGAACTACTCTTCAGACAATGTGGTAGTTTTATGCACACTTAGTTTGTACTCTACTCGAACCTAAATACCACACTCTCTATCATTCTTTCTATAAGTATTCAAATAGGTTACGCCAGATACTGAGATGCTTATAGATTTTCATATCGTTCATGGTATGTATATATACACTTTTAACTGCCGGAATCAATTCAGTTTCAGTCGTCAGAATATCCATGTTAAAAAAATATCTTAGAAACTTGTCGAGAGCCGTAAAGGTTAATGAATGCCCCAGTGCCAAAACAAACCCGTGATTGCATGTAAAACTAATGTTTTCAGTTAGCAGTTGACGTTTTTATTAATCTGCATGCCTGCAGTTCCTGTTACCGCTAACAAGCTCAGTAGCATGTGTTGTTAAGGCAAGATTGCAATGTAAGCAGTGCCAGCGACACGCCGTGGCGGAAAATTAGACCATTGTTCGTGTAAACATGTAATTTACGAATCAATTTTAAAACACTTTTAAAGATTAAGAAGCAAAATAGTCTGAATTATTTCACTTTAACACATAATTTAGTGATGTTTTAAAGGTCAAGACATTGCCGATATCAGTTTCCTGGATTAATATTAAACGTGTAATTGCTATTGAACCAGATAGCCCTTTTAGCAAAGCCAATGATTACTACTATTGAGTGTTATGACTTCCTGGATAACCTCATATAACCCACTCCATATATGTAACAAAAGAAACAAAATCAATAGGTTTGTTGTCTACAGCATAACTAATAATAAAAACAATATGGGAAATCAAGTAACCTATTCAAAAGAAGATAAACATAGAAAAATCCAGTAAACAACAAAAATAACATTAAATATTTAACAAAACTAACTCGATGTTTTCTTTTATTTGCCTCAAAATGAACCTATGACCTCTGGATGACAACTTATTGATATATTAATCTCATGTTTGTAAATTTAATGTAATTTTGACGTTTTGCATTCTTGAGCTCAAGATGACCTTTGACCTCTAGGTCGTCTCATTAATCTTTCTTCAACCTGGGGAAGTTCATAAGTAAACAACACCAGCACAACCAACTGTTCTTGAGGAATAGGATTTCTCCTACATAAATTAATGGAAAAGATCATCATGTCAAAAAGACACAACCTTACAAGCCATTAAAATGACAATGGTACATTTTGGAGAATTTTAGAAATTTGGTCTTTGACCTCTAAATGACCCTTTGATCTCAAGGTCATTAATAGCCCACTCCAAGGATGTCACACCTTAAGTGCCATGTCTCTACTACTGGCCGTATTTAATTTGGGAAACAACTATCTTGAAATTGGAAAGAAAAAACACAGCAAATAATACGTACAAACTCAGTAGGATAGCTGCCTAACAGCAGCAATCCTAATATCAAACATTGAAATGAAACCTATAACTGAACTAGCCGTTTATCCATGAGAATACGCTGCAACTTTGCATCAACAGCATACCTGCATTACCGGTTTTCCGGATTTATACTAATCTGTTACAAACACCACTAAGTTAGTATATATGAAAGTATTTGTGACAGCCAGATGCATATATGCATATATACATGTAATAGATCTGCGTTCCATTTATCATTAGTATAATTTTTTATATGAATATAATATGAAAAAATCATGAACAAAATGTACACAACTTTTTTAAAACCTCTATTTAGGATGACATATGCTTTGAATAGATACTTTAATACTTTTCTCAATAAATTGCATTCACAAAAGTAAAAAAATAAGGAGCATTTACCTTTTCTACTTGAAATAAAATAATATATACGCGTTTACATCTCCATTTAACCAATAAGTTACTGTTTACTTACAGTTGGTGTTTGAAAGGTAAAGTGTATTTTGTCAAAGTGAGGAAGTAGTATGCATTATAATGATATAAACTCTATACTAACATATAATGATATAAACTCTATACTAACACATAATGATATAAACTCTATACTAACATATAATGCTTGCACCTTTTAGTGCTTTAGGTTTGACAGACCATGCGAAGAAAGCATTCGGATAAAAACCGGTCTGATAACAATACAATAACAAATATGAATAAGCACAACTTACAATGGGGTATCAAAAATAGATTTAATATCCTTGTCAGGGGATCTGGGTCATTATACAAAAAATGCTCTTGTAGATTAAGAAGAGTATTTTATATCAGCTAAATATACACATTGAATACGCATATACTTCGATTGAACAAGATAAGCAAGTATGCTCACAGTAAAGAATGTTACGTACCCGGACTATCTGTTCGTATGGGTGTTGATAGGAATTGGAATCATCATAATTATTCTTGTAATTCTTACACTGTGCTTTAAAGCACGTTTGGGTAAGAAAAGCTACAAACGTCGAAAAAGGTATCCAATGCCAATGCCTCAAATACGCCACGAGCAAGGCGGAGTAAATGGCGTGTACGTTGTACCATATGGTGACGATATTTATAATTATTAGAAGGAAAACGAGGATAGATACACGGTGGTGGCCAGCTTGGAGTGTTAACTTGCGAGGGCGTGTTTTAGAAATATTATTTGATAAGATGTTAAAGTAGCTAGACCACCTGTATATGCTAACTACATATTTCGAAACATCGTCGGATTCCTTTTATTAACCAATGACATGCGTTTCTCGATGGATTTTGCATTATTAGCGTATCTTATAATTACCCTACCAGCAATGTATACAATTTATAGAAAGCCGATCAGTACCAGTGATTTCCGGAAGTGACGTCATCTCTTGCCTTTAAAAGATCAATGAATAAAAAGCGACTACCCGTAGAAACTTACAATAAACTCCGCATTCATAAAACGGATAACATTACTTTGGCTTGTTTCACAGAACTCTCATGCCATTCACTGTCAGCATATGTGACTGATGGAAGATTTCAAGTCGAAACTAGTTTCATCAACTAAATATCTAATTTTAAGAAGCTATCTTAAGGTTAACCTATCTCTTGGACACATTCAGAACAATACCGAACAGTGATGACCCACTATTTTTGAATAACTTTCAGTGAAAAATACAGGTGTACTTTATTTATTTTTAGCATGCTGTCAAGTCTGTGATTTATACAAGTGTCACCCGATGGCTTTCAGTTTTAAAGACAGCGTTTTGAAGTTGCAATTGATAATGCTTAACGACCAATGTATATACATGTACATATTGTGAATCTGTTAATGTGTATACGTGAAAAACAAAACAAAACAACAGTTGTGCCCTAGCCGCATACAATATGCATTGTAGAGCTGTTTATTCGATTTGTAACCACTAAAACTAATTTCAAATATTTGCGGAGTTAAATTTATAAAATTGGAAATAAATGCTTTGGTGTCTATTCAATTGTGGTTTCTTCATCGCCCTCCACATTACAATCAGTTACTATCCCGTTTTCACAATGGCATAGGTGTTATTCTTGTTATTGGGTATAATAAATTTTTCTCCAAATTTCTGCGAACTTTTTATTATATTTATAAATTAGGGGTAAATTGGACGAAGTAAAACATTGTCAATAGACACAGTTTGCGATGTTCCTCTTTTTAAATTAAGAAATAACACTGTATTTCACGTTAAAAGAGAGAGACCTGGTCTATAATAGCAGAAACTAACACTCCTATAGCAGACAGTGGCAATGTCCATAGTATAAGCAGTAACCATTTCCGTATCAGTTTCGATTCTAGAGAGTGGTACATGGTGTCTCGAAACTCCGTTCATTTTAACTCTAAGATTACGATGCGTTTATGATTAAATTTAGCCTAAGTTTAGATTTACGATACACTTTAAGGCAGACGCACCTTGTAAGATAGCTTCAAGAAACCCACCAGTGATCCGATAGAAAATATATGATCAGCTGTGTGTATTGTTCACTGATCTGTCAGCGCGAGCGTTGGTGTAAAACAGATAACTGTAATCAATGAATAATAGAAATAAAGGTCACCGGTATCAAGATTTTAGTTTGATCCGAATCATATGATTTGCTATTATACCTTCACAAGTTACACAGCACTGGTATGTCTGTGATTATAATAAGTTTCATTGTTCGAGCATAAGCTCGGCTTAAAATGAATATTAAATACAGTTCGATATATTAATTTTCATTAGTTAACAGAAACTAAATTGCTGTAAATATGCCGTTTATGAATAATTATCAGAAATCTTCTTCTATCGAGGATGATATGAGAAAGAAATTAAAATGGATGTCCAAGACACCATGCGAAAAATGGAAAACAAAAAAACGTTTTCCTATGAAGTTAATACTGCAGCTATGTAAGATAATATTAGTTACAGCAGAGGTAAGTTGTTTTTACCTGTCTGTTATTGCATCTTAAAATTCACAAAGTGTCAAATATTTGCAGTTTTATTTAGTAAAAAATAAATGAAATTCAGTTGTGCGATATGTCAGACGCGTACATAAACGTTTATCCGTTTTCACTAATCATAATTTTTTTTTAGAATGTAATATTAGCTTATTTGAATAGAGACAACACTTTGTTCTATATCTACCTTTAAACAATGGGATATCCATTCACACCATTATAGAATCGCAATAGTAGTAGTGCTGATATATGCTTTGACTGTCGACTGAAACAGTTATTTTCTTTCAGCTGATTTTATTTGGGATTGATCGTGCATCTCATGTAGAATTTATAGAGAACAACGTAATTACGTTTAAACATTTATATTTAAAAGACTGGGATGCAACATACGAAGCCATGCCCTACCCCCCTGCAGTAGGGGCGTTTGCAGTCTACACAAAAGAAGAATTAATCGACAAAATAAACTATGCGATGAAAAGAGTGAGTGTGGTTAAATATTTAATATCATTTATTTCATAAGTAATCTTAATTGGTTTCGAAATTTTAATAACGTCGATCCACGACATAGAGTAATTATCAGTGTGACGGCATTGCTTACAATACGCCTTGGCCTTTACAAATAAAGATCGGTTGTAGCTTTGTTAATTAATTCTAACAATATAGTGAGTGTAGCACTGAAAACCAAGGGCGTGTTTCTCATCGCTTTATCTTACAAAAAAGAATAGCTACTTCCGAATTGTTATATCTAAGGAATGAAAATCTCCCGGTTCTTATATTTCCCTTACTATTTTTCACACTCACAAGTAACATTTTTATCCCAAATTCATCCCAAAATGACGGAAAATTAAAACAACAGATAAAACTTGTGTTGAAAATAATAAATAGTGTCGGTAAAATATCTGCGGACTATTAGTTTAAAAGGATACAAGTTGTAGTAATGGAAACTATATCAGCTGTGCGCAGAAAAAAAATAAATATAACCATGTCGGTAAGGAAATCATACCCAGACTTATCAACGATTATGAAGATTACATTGGAAAACAATGAGGAGTCAAATAAAGAGGCTTAATTGATAATACGTTGGATTTAGTCCATTAACTAGAAATTTATTTGCAACTTGTAATCGTAATAACATGTAATAAATTTGCCTAAAAAGCAGTCTACTTGTCGAAGATGTACAATAACTTGAGTTATAATATGCACTTAACCCTAATCTTTTCTTGTCTGAAAAACAAACATTGGGACATCAAAATGTACTAAAAGAGACCGTTCTAGCACAATAGAAATCCCATTTTAGTAGTGACTTTTTATAGCAATAAAGAAATACAGGCCCCACTTAAATAGTATCACCTTTTATTATTTAGTGGACTGGTCCAAAACATTAACTGCTTTACCATTATGTCAAATAATGGGATGACTGTGGTTTAAAATACAAAAATAAATATATGTTTCGAAGAAAATAGGCAAGATATACAATTTATATTAGAAGTGTCTTTTCAAAAAATATTTTAAATAATATAGCCCAATGTTTATAATGTGAGGACATGTTTTCAGTTATGACTCTAGCTTGTCTACGTTTCATGTGCGATACATTTCCCAAATGGAATTACTGAGCATTCGATGAAGCTTCCGCTGAATAATTCCTCTTTACAAACCACTAATTTGACATTTTTTCAGTACAACCAAACCGAAGAAATATCGCTGGGGACATATAATTTTAATTCAGGAAATGATACCAAACCGTTGATGAAGATGTGTATTACTTCCTTGAAATTGAACAAGATATTTGCATTCAATGAAACGTACATAACTAATCCAGAATCTACAACAGGTGATTTAAAAACTTTTTTTAAAACTTTTATTCCATAAAAGATCATGTTTGACACAACGATATACCATAACTTGAATTATAACTTGCACGCTTAACCCTAATCTGTTCTTATATGAAAACAAACAATATTAAAACGTATTAAAAGAGCCCGTTTTAGGAATAGATATCCCATTTTAGAAGTGCATGGTTAATAACAGCAACCCACCAGTAATTTGATAGTTTTTAATATATGCCAAAACTTTACTAATAATATCTATCGACGCGGGACAAATATGTGGGTGACGCTAGAGATAACGTGAAGCAAATCTTGCATGCCAAGTTTAGTTTTCTGTTCCATGGGTGTTAATAAAATACCAACATGTGCATCTCATACAAAAATATTCAAATTTAAGAAATAATAGATAGTTATCTATAATACTATACTTATAATTACAACCAGCAGTATGCGAAGGAGAATATTTGTACGAAGAAGATACATATGGCCTAAGCATACAATTGATTTTCCCATCCACCTCAGTAGTAACGTATGGTCGTTAGTTTAATAGTTAATAGTTAATAGTTAATAGTTAATAGTTAATAGTTAATAGTTAATAGTTAATAGTTAATAGTTAATAGTTAATAG